>ML809802.1:89293-109994 GCA_009831015.1 Picea engelmannii | reverse complement strand
ATATATATATATATATATATATATATATATATATATATATATATATATATATATATATATATATATATATATATATATATATATATATATATATATATATGTGGTAGGGAATACCATGGGCCAATGGTTTACCAAAACCATGGGCTTGTAAACCACCAACAGTAAAATCAAAATTTACTGTTTCTTCTTCTTTGGAACTTTTTTCTTTTAAATTACCTTTATTACCTTTTTCTTTTAAATACTTCTAAGTCACGCGAACCTTTTTTTTCTTTCTTTTTTCTTCTCCCTTATTTCTTCTCCCTTATTTCTTCTTTATTAAGAGAAAATATTGGGCCATGCAGATTTATTTATTTATTTATTTTTTATGCCACCAACAAATTTAACTTGATCATAGATATGGGAAACAACTGAAAAGTTGACCACGGGTCCACATATCCATAATAAATAATATTTTATTTACTATTCATTTTACATATTTACTTGACATGATATGAAATATAATACGTGTATATAAATACAAATGAAAAGTCATGTCCTTGGCAAAGGTCATGACTTATCATAGACCAAAGGTCATAACTTATGTTTACATTATAATGCCTATTTACATAATAACAAACCTATAACATATTATTACATGATAAGAGATGAAATATACTTTAGTTCTATTACACTTATGGTAGTAATTAGATTACTAGGGAGGAGCCCCATGCATTATGAACAAAGCATTGCTTGCTAATTTTCTCACACACTTGGTCTATTTTAGGCAATCCCAACACATGTAGACGAGACACTCCCATTGAGTTAGATGCATTGTTCAGAAGCATGGGGAACATCACCATAGTTAGTGCCCACCGCCCTATCATCAAATTGATAAGTTCCATACTCTCATCCTTGCCATCTCAAATATAAAGAAACCTCCAAAGATTAAGCCAGGTTGATGGTTGGGAGCATGTCATCCTTAACCAAAACCAATTATTGTTAAATGGGTGGCGACCCCTTAAGACCAAGACAATCACCTTCTTATTGCGAGATTGTTTCCTTCTATTACATAATTTATGTTTATTAAGTTTTATTGTTAATAATAATAATAATAATCTATTTTTAAGGTCATGGCCAAGCCAGCACACCAAATTGGTGTATGAGACCCCCTTGTTTGTGGGACAAGGTACCCCCCTCCGCCCAACGATTTGACTGGTAAAGTCTACGAAGGTATACATACCCTACCCCCCTCTGGATTTGAACCTGTGACCTCTTATGTATTTGAACTAATTAATTCCCTTATATAATTTTCCCATAATACTTACACTCTATTAACATTATTATTTATCTTTTAATTTCAATAATTACTACCATTGATATTAATCGTTTAATAAACCAATTCTTTTATAAAATGGTAAATAAAACATTCAATTAAAATAAACCTAGAGTGAATTGATGATGATCCACCTAAAAACCTTATATTTAGGCTAAATTTTCTCACCTTCCTTGACTTAATAGTGGGACTCACTCATTGTATTAATGATGGTCCACCTAAACAACCTTATATTTAGGCTAAATTTTCTCACCTTCCTTGACCTACTAGTGGGACTCACTCATTGTATTTAATTTATCCTTGTATTTCATCATAGAATACAAGTTATAAATCAATCAACATATTTAATAAAAAAGGAAATGTATTTTTTACTTTTCCAATTTCCATGAAATATAATCTTCTTAGATTAATGAAACGTAATAATTTTGTTCCTACTCCATGAAAGATTAATGAAACACCATAATTTTGTTCTTATTTTACATGTACTTCTACTTAGATATAATTGCTCTTAAAAATCATTTTTATCATAAATTTAATTTTCTTTATTAGAAGTATTATCTTGTTATAACATGACTAAAGTTAAATATTTTATGATTTTGATCTTTTCTAAATTGTTATCATTGGAATATAATTAGATAATCGTTACCAAAATTGTAATTTTAGATTGATGAAATTGTTGTTTTAATACAAAAATTGATTCGCCACCCTCAAACACCCTACTATAATTGGATTGTACAATATTAATATCTGATATTTGTAATTCTATCAATACAAAACGATTCTTGTTGAATTTCATGCCAAAAATATCGATTTTCCTTCCCATTATTTTGAGCAACAAAAAAAAACAATCCATAGTGTGTTTAAACTATGCCTTATAAAATTACCAAATGAGGTAGTTCATTATTAAAGATAATATCATTTAAAAGCCATCCACCAAGATTTTATAATTGACCTTGTTATGTAATTTATTTAAGCTTGAAAATTGATAAATATAATATGTGTGCACTTTGAGCACTTGATTATGTGCATAAAGAATTTCAAAGGAGTGTCATTTGATATGGGTATTGTTTTTCCTAAGTTTACCTTGCAATTGTTCTTGGAATTTTCTAACCATTGTTAAAACTTGTGAGGTTCTTTTAGTGTCCCCATTTCATCATGGTCAATATTTTTAATATTATTTTTGGGGTTTTATGTGCGCAAACTAGAATTGATCATATGGTTAACATATTTTCTTGTTTGGTTTCTAACTTTACAAGAACACATACATCTTCCAACCTACAACTTTCCATACATTTAATGCACAAGAGAGACTCAAAATAGTGGAATTGAGTGATCACTCCCTCCCAACCATAAATTGACAAATTTTCCTTTTTTTTTCACATCTAAATCTTGCAACGACAATGTTATTCTATTCATGGCTCACTTTCCAATGTTCGAGAGACTCATAATGTATTTGTGCATTTTTTCCTTTCATGTGTGGCATTACGTAGGATTCACCCTTGGGATAAACCTTATTGGATCTATGGGAGTTAGAGTTTGATTTCATGAACTAAATCAATGAACAAAGTGTTTGAGGGGTTGGATTATATTTATTATAGGTTCCTATGTTTACCATTATGTAGGATTCACCCTAGGGAGAAACCTTGTTGGATCTATGGGAGTTAGGGTTTGATCTTATGAATTAAACAAACAAAGAGTTTTAGGAGATTGAATTAGATCTATTATAGGTTCTTTAATGCACCACGATCTTATGAGAGCCACTCCTCTCATATAAAGTCAAAATAATGGTCCTTTAGATGGCAATGTTGCTGCACCATAGCTAGTAAGTCTTGTCACACATATATTCCAAGTGCATTTGCTCTATTTTTTTTTTCCATTTTTCAAATTTGGATTTTAGATTCTCATTTAATTTCTCATGGTGAAAAGTTACATGATTGTTTGGATTTGTTATATTATGGTTTCTTTACATTTTTTTCCCAAGAAACAATATCTAGAACTTTAGATTTATGTAGACTTTGTAATAATTCTATAATTCGTTTAATTCCCTCAAGTTGGAAACCATATGAGAATTAGACTTTGCACCTTCCTTTTGAAGAAGTTCGATCTGAATTCCCTTTTAGTTTGAATACCTCAGGTTATACTCTCTTCTCCCCTACACTCTTAAGACAATAATGGTGGGATCACTTCAATTATTGTATTTCATGTCTATTGTTTCTCTTGGCTTTGCACCTTCTTTTTGTTCGACAACGCAAGTATTCCAACACAGGACAAACACCTTCAGTAACCACTCACACAAATATATCAAATATCAATGCACCGATGTTTTTATTTGGTAAAATCCCTATGGGGAAACATCCATGGCCCCAACCAACAAGGTCACTTGGAGCAATTTATTAATGCAAAATAAAATATTACAGAGATATTTACAAGAGAGTTTCTCACAATCTATCATCGAAAAATGACCCTCCATGCTCTTTAAATAGAGATCATGGACCGATCAGGTGTTAATCCACAGATTAATGTATCCGTTAAGATCGAGGAGAATATGAATCGTTGGATCACTCTATGTCGAGAACATATCATGATCATCAGATTGCCTAACTAAAAGTGCATACTAATGCATACTAAAGAAACATAATTTTACCTAACGACACATTAGGCCAAGTTGATCTTAATTAAATCCTAAGTGTCTAAATATTCTAACACCCCCCCTTAAAAACAACTTGGGATAGGATTGAAGGATTTACAAAGGCAACAATATAGGAGAAGAAAGGAGGCATTAGATCCTATGCCCACTTAATGAAAACTTCCTGAACTCCTAACATAGATCGAAGTTTGGAAAATTTTGATTTTATAAGAGACTTTGTGAATATGTCAACAACTTGATCTTCTGTAAGCCAAAAGAACACTTCAATAACTCGATCATGAATGAGTTTTTTGATGAAGTGCACGTGTAGCTTGATGTGTTTGATGCGTTGATGTTGAACTGTATCTTTGGTGAGCTTGATGATCGAAGTTTGGAAAATTTTGATTTT
The DNA here is from genome assembly GCA_009831015.1 of Picea engelmannii. Taxonomy (NCBI): domain Eukaryota; kingdom Viridiplantae; phylum Streptophyta; class Pinopsida; order Pinales; family Pinaceae; genus Picea; species Picea engelmannii. The sequence continues at coordinate 105,647 of ML809802.1, read as the reverse complement.
GTAAGAGACTTTGTGAATATGTCAACAACTTGATCTTTTGTAAGTCAAAAGAGCACTTCAATAACTCGATCATGAATGAGTTTTCTGATTAAGTGCATGTGTAGCTCAATGTGTTTGATGCGTTGATGTTGAACTGGATCTTTGGTGAGCTTGATGGCACTCTGATTATGGATGCTATTGCGGGAATCCAAACTCTGAAAGGATTTTTTGAAGCCACAAGGCTTCTTGACTTGCATTAACCGTTGCTCGATACTCTTCTTCTACTGAAGAAAGAGCAATAGCTTGTTGTTTCTTACAATCCCAAGCGACAGGTTGTGAACCAAGGGTGAAAAGATAACCTGTAGTAGAATTTCGATCATCTAGGTCGCCAACCTAATTTGAGTCAGCGAAACCAACCAATAAAGTAGCCCCCCTAGAGTTGTAATTTATCTAAAGCTGAACACTAACTAACAGTACAAAGTAGCATCAACTTCGGGAGAAGTAAAGGTGGCAACAAGTTTGAATCCAGACTGGAAGGCAGAAGGGGATAGTTTATAATCCTCCATGTGAAAGTTATGAAGAAGGTCATAAGCATACTTAGACTAGGAAATAAAAATTCCTTACTTGGTTTGCATAACTTGGAGGTCAAAGAAATAGTGTAAATAGCCTAAGTCATTCATTTCAAATTTCTTCTTAAGGTTGTTTTTCACATGGTTTAAAAGTTTAGAGTCACTACCAGTGAGGATATGATCATCAACATAAAGAACAAGGATTATGATATGGCTTCCTACTTTCTTGGTATATACATTAGGGTCAAAATGACATCTATAAAAGCCGATATCAAGAAGAAAGTTGTCCATTTTGACATACTAAGATCGAGGAGCTTGCTTAAGGCCATAAATAAATTTCTTAAGGTGGAAAACAAGGTTGGAGTCATTCAGGATATATCTAGGAGGTTGTTCCATGTAGATTTATTCTTACAAATACCCATGCAAGAAGGAATATTTAACATCCATCTGATGTACCTCCTATTTATGTGAGGCCACGAGGGATAAAACAAGGCATATGGAATCCATTTTGGCTACAGGGGCAAATGTTTCATTATAATCAATTCCTTCAACTTGAGAGAATCCTTTGGCAACTAATTGGGCCTTGTGTCTTTCAACACTTTCATATGATGCATACTTAGTTCTATACACCCATTTACACCTGACAAGTTTTCCTCCTGTCAGAAGAGGTACAAGATCCCAAGTATCGTTTTCCATTAAAGAATGATACTCTTCATTCATTGTTGTATCCCAATCTGGATGACCTAAAGCTTCTGCAAATGTCTTTGGATCACGAGTCTCTGAAACTTGGAATTATGAACGTGTTCGAAGTTGATCTGAAGGATCACCGGTAATATCACTTATTGCTTCTTGAGTTGAATGGACCCATCGGGGAGGATGTGGTTCTAGTGCAAGTTCATGTTCAATGGAATCATCTGGAGGAAGATTAGCAAGCGGAGGTGGATTTTCATTCTCACTTCCATCATCTAAAGAAGAAGAAACTAGAATAGGAACAAAATATGGCACAAATGTTGAAGATGGCCCGTGGGCTAAAGAAGGCACAAACGCCGAATTAGGCTCGCAGGCCAAGATATTTTCATCAAATTTAATATCTCTTCTAATAGTAATTTCATTGGAATGAGGTTGAAGAAGTCTGTAACCTTTGACATCTTAAGAATATTCAACAAAGATACACTTCTCACTTTAAGGCTGTAAAGCTTTCCTTTTCTCATCAGGAATGTGAGCCCATGCTACACTGCCTAATATATGGAAGTGACTTACATTTGGCTTAATTTTATTCCATGCTTCTTTTGGTGTTATATTTTTAAGAGCCTTTGTAGGAGTGTGATTTACTATGCAATTTGCATAGTTAACGGCTTTCGCACAATAATTAAGACTTAATCCCTTAGATTGGATCACGCAATTAGTCATTTCTTTTAATGTGCAATTGTTTCTCTCAACAACACTATTTTGCTGTGATGTATATGGAATAGTGTGTTGCATTTGGATGCTCCGTGCAATGTAGTAAATTGTAAAATTGTTGTTCACATATTCGCCTCCATTATTTGTTCTTAATATTTGAAGCTGATGTCCATATTGTTTTTCTAAGGGGGTATTATAGTCCAAAAAATTATCAAACATTTTTTTCTTAAGTTTAAAAAAATACACCAAAGTGCGTCTAGAAAAGTCATCAATGAAAGTTAATGAATACTTGCATCCAGAAAAAGAAGGAGAAGAAAGCGGACCACTCAAGTCACTGTGAACAAGTTGCAAAGGAGCTGAGGCATGCCAAGAGGCACACTTTTCAAAACTATCTCGATGATGTTTACCGAGAACACAACCGACACAAATACCATCTCTGCAAGAAACAAGAGGAAGACCAGTCACCATATGTTGATTACATAGTTGCTACAATGAGCGATAATTTAGATGACCAAACCGCTCATGCCAAAGTTTGTTTAAGTCATTTCTATGAGCAACAAAAACTGATGGAAAAGATGATGGCCCAAAGTTATCAAACTTGTACAACTTGGTAATATCATCAGAATTTCCAGTTGCAAGAACATGATCAAGATCATTTAGATCCTTGATTACAACTTAGTGAGGTGAAAACTTTACAATTTTACCTTCACTTGAATGAGTGATTTGATACACTAATAGAAGGTTGCAAAAAAAACTTGGAACACATAATACATCATTGAAATGACCATTATATACATGAGCTATTCCAGAGCCTACAACACTAAGAGATCTATCATCACCAACAAATATTCTCTTAGTATTACATTCATTAAGAGCAGAAAATATGGCTTTATCCTTAGCCATATGGTAATATGCTCCATAATCAATAAGGCACTCATTAGAAGAAGAACTAGAAGTTGCAATAAAGGAGAAACTATAAGAAACAAGTGCATGCCCACGAGAAGAAGAGTTAGAAGAAGAAGAATTAATACTAATGTTGCGCTTCTTTGTCGCTGCTTCCAAAGCTTCCATATTTTTAAAACATTTGGACTCCACACGACCATCTTTCCCACAAAAGTTGCAATGTTTATCAGTCTTCTTATTTTTAAATTTTGCTCCTTTTTTACCATTGGGAGAAGAAGTTGGCGGAGAGGGTTTGGGACCCTTGTTTTGCTTGTTATTGTGACGAGGATGTTGCTTCTTGGGATTCTTGGATTTATCTTTCTGCTCGGCCACTAAGGCTTTGTTGGATGTACCTGTAGTGTTGATCAGTCCAAGTTGCACAAGCTTATATTGTTCTCGAATTAGAGCATCACAAAAGGACTCAAGAGAGGGTTCTTTATAAGCACTCCTTAGAGTTCTCTAGTGGCATAAAAGGTAGATACAAAAATAGAATATGCACTACCAAGCTTAGAGAGAATAACATATATGCATCAATCTTCCTTAAGATCTAGTTGGCACTCTATACACAAAATTTTAAGTGTTTTGAACTTGGATAAGTAATACTTAATGCAAGGAAAATCATTTGGACTTAAATTCATTAACTGATTTTCCAATTGGCGAGCTCAAATAATATTGTGTTTACCAAACACAACTTCAAGCTTTTCCCAAACTTTATCTGGGCCCTCAATTCCTTGAAGGTGAAACCTTAAATCAAGAGAGATGGACATGCTGATTAGTCCACATGCTTAATCATTCCTATTAACCCATTTGACATACTTGTCATCATTAGTGGGTTTTTGTTACTTTCCCAAGGTAATTCGGTACAATCATTTACTTCTTAATACATCATTCATATGATATTTCCCTGAGAAGTAGTTGGTATTGGTAAGAAAAAGACCATTGGCAGAAGCCATATTAAATATGAAGAGAATATGGATTTAAAATTTGAAACTGGTGGTCTGGATGGAATTCTTTCGAAAAAATAGGTGTTTAAAAAAAACAGAACTAAAAACGAACTTTGGATGTGAAAGTTATGCCTTTTTGAAAAAGGCATAAATGGTAACCAAGGAGCGACATGGCAAGTAGAAGTTGGTCCACGTGGAGATACCCCTCATTCTAATAACCTCACTTTTACAAATAAGTTTCTTATGAAATGACCCACTTTTATAGAATAAGCAGGGATCACTTTTACAATGAAGTTACTTTAAACATAAAAGTTGCATGCAAAATAAATCACTTAAAATAAAATATTAAAGCCACTTATAGTGATTCACCTTTATAATTTAAGTGAAACACACTTTACAATGGATGCATGGATTTTTTCATAAAAAAGTAACAAAAAAGAGACTTGAACTCAAGACCTCTTAATTAATAAAACAACTTTTAACGCATTATATTGTTAAGAATGAGGATTGTGGGTGTTATTGTTGTCATTGTTGAAGACGGACTTGGAGAGTGTGTTCATAAAAAACTCTCTTCATACAAGAAAACAATTTTGCTTCTTGACGACAACAAGGGTTAGATATTGGTTAACTTACTCCAAAAATGCAAGTTTTCCCTCTGTTTTTGATTTACTGAGATCGCGTAGAGCACACGAAAAAGAACATACACATACAATAAAAGTCTTTCCGCTTTGTTTATGATTTTCCGAGATCGCACAAAGCGCAAGGCAAAGAGAATACATGACGGAGGAGTATCCTTGGGCTCAGACAATCCACATCACCCAAAAATATTTCCAATATGCAAATAGGAAATAAGTCAAATAAGGAATGTGTTAGTGGTCCGTTTTATTTAGTTAGTTTGCTGTAAATTCGAATTGTTGATTACTCCTGCAGCTACTCTTGCTACGCTGAAACTCGTGCTGCAACATGTATTGAAACTCGTGCTGAAACTACCACATATAGAGAAATTTTACAAGTGTCATGCGAAAACATGTGCTGAAACTCATGCTGTAACACACACACATAATGAAATTTTATAAGTGTCACAATATTTATTTATTTGCAACACTGTGGTCATATGCGTTTGATTTTTCCATGCTGGTATGCATTCATGATGAGTCACAACTACCATTAGAAACAAAAAGAACTTGCGGCTAAAGGACAAAACGTGACCGGAGGCCAAAAGGAAGTTGAAGCAATCCAGAAGACAGAGAGATTAAAGGATTCTAAGGAATAAGGATTCTTCCTTATTCGGTTAACAACTCGTTCTTTGAGGGAAGGAAAAACGTTTTAGAGTCGAGGAGGAGTTTAAAAAAAAAATGGAGCGCGATTTTGAAGGGGTTGGTGAACCACAAATCAAGGAAATCGTAGAAGGTGGACTGGAGAAAAAGATTCCAGATTGGGTGAGCACACAGGAAGGGCGAAACAAAATCTCAGCCCATACATGCAAACCATTACCCTCTAGACGGTTTCGTAGTGGTTTTCATCCATGCAAGCAACAATTCATGGCAGTCTTTTTAACCCAGGCTCAATGCAATATGGAAATCTATTCTCTGCATTGAATTAATAAACAAATGGTATTGAAATTCGTGGATTTTCTAGTGTTTTAGTTTCGAGTGGATTCCTCATTATTTGATAAAAATATTTTTATTTTGTTTTTTTGTAATGACCCTCACTATTAAAACATCAAGTAATAGACATACATCAAGAAAGTATTATTTTTCTTTTTTACATATAAAGTAATTCATTTTAGTTGAAATATTCAACTTACAATAACCTCTTCAAATAAAAACATAGTAATAGATCTTAACACACACAAATCCTAACTAACAAAGGCTAAGGACTTCATGTAAAACTAGGTGACGAATAAACACAACCTTACAGTAGTCTCCACAAAAATCCCAAAAATCTCCAACGTTCTTTTGGTCTTACAGTAGTCTCCACAAAAATCCCAACACAAATTAATATTAAAAAATCTCTATGTGCATGAACACATCAACCAAAGTTGTACAAAGTAACCACAAGTGCTAATCCATCATTATATAACAATAGAAACGGTATAACGAGCAACACTAAGCAAATTGAATAATCAATTTGCCAGAATCCAACTTACAAGAATAAAGGAAGAAGTTTGTAACGCTAGAAAAATCGTTACCAATTTTCTTGAAACAATTCAATGTAAGTTATATTTTAGAGATTAATTATCATTACTTAAAGCGAAATTTGTGAACCATTCCGTCAAATCGAGTATTCATAATTAACCAAAAATAAATACAACAACAAATATGTTGTTCCATTCCAAGGTGTATTAACATAACTAATATTTAACAACGAAGCCATAAAATAACCAGAAATAATAAGTATATAGAAACAAATAAATCGTTCCATCCTAGAGTATATACAATAATAACCATAATTACTAATTAACATTATTCCACCTACATACATATCAATTATGTAAAGAAGATTTATTAACAATCATTGATTCTACAATTCAACTACCATAACCAGATGAAGAGGTTGGAAGTTGGAGATGTTTTTCAAGTTGAAACTTGCGCTGTTCTTTTTTCTCTTTGCCCGCCAATCCCAAGATTACACCGGTACCTCCCATCTAATGCTAGGGGTACTCTTATTCCCCCTTATCCCCCCAAGCCGCAAAGGGGCCAAGCACAAAAACTAGAACACAATAGTTCTCAAGTTTGCCTCACAAGGAAGAGCTTCCACTCTTTCTCAAGCTTGAAATCCCAACTCTCACAAGTAAAACACAGTCCAACAAATTTTGGCAGCATAACAGTACTATGGAAAAGTGATTTCCATATCCCTTCTACCCCATTTCTTTTATAGGTAAATTCTCAATGACACTTGTCCACATGCACAAGTAATTCAACGTTTTAATTATTTTATTAGTGATTATTCACCCACACACTTGTCTCACTCTCCCCAAGTTGCACAAGTAATTACCCTTTTTATTTTAATTAAAAAGCCATTTTCCCTCACATTCCCCACTGTGTTCCTATTTTTGCTCTTAGTCGTCCCTTTGTTCCCCAATTTCTCATTTAATGAGTGTCCCCTAACTAGATCTTAGTTAGAGTTGGATTATGAGTCTTCTTTTAGTTAGACTTAGTGGTAGTTTGACTCAAGATGTTATTCTATGTGTACACCTATTCTCTCATATTACTAATTCTTTCTATTTTAAAAATCCCTTTTATTAATTTCATGCACACATGTGCATTTTATCCAACCTTTATATTTTATTCCCCTTTTTCCTCGAGTTTGATTATAATCTCAAATCTTTTAACTCGTGTCATAATTTATTTAGTCCTTTATTTAAATTTAGACTTAGACTTAGTCTTAGACTAGGCTTAAAATCTTGTTAGGCTTCTAAGTTTATAATTTACTGACTAATTAATTATTTTATTTTAACAAGGTCTAAACATTTCAATGTTTTCTAGGCCATCTAGATTTATTGACTCATGTTTCAATTACACGACGTGCCCTTCAAGACACACCTCTGTGCTCCAAGGGTTCCACTCACCTTTGACTGGTTTTGGAAGTTTTTCCAATCCTTGGAGTCAACACTCCATTCAGTTGACCTTGTGAGAAATTAAAGGCTTCTAAGGAATAAGGATTCCGCCTTATTGCGTGCCCCTTAGATTTCCTCGTGAGAGACTGTCTTAGTCTACCCTCACGATATCGTGTACCTCTAGAACTAGGTAATCGTTAACCTACAGTTCAGATCACGATGGGAGTGCTAGTAGGATGTGACAAGGACGCTGCCACACCTCTCCCTTAAATGTTTGGTTTCTGTGCATGACCCGTTTACTCCTTATGTGAGTCGTATTAGCAAGCATCATCAAGCTTGCATCCACTGAAACGATAGTGTTAATAATCCATATACACAAACCATACTGTAATCAATCATATATATCACATGTGCGTAAAATGAAATACTCAATCAAAATACAATCCACTCCCTGACTCAATCCAGAGTCCAAGGAAGTCCATTGATGCCATCAACATCCATAACTTGTCACATGTCCTGCACACTCAGGAGAACTCATTAATAATATATGTCAATACATATACATCTAGAAGCAATAATGAATTACAATACATCATCAACAACATATATAACTCTTAATTGGAACAAAATCATAATGTACTATAGCCAGATCACTTGCACGCAAGTGTCTTCAAATAATAAGTCAATATAAGTGTGATCAATAGTACGAGATGCTACATTTTTCACTGTACATTCTATAGCAGGGTGTGTGTTGTAATTGTGCGTGTGTTGCAGCCCAGTTACCTCTGCATTATGTGGTATCAGAGATCGGTTTTTCTCTGGGATTAGCATCTAATATGCTTCTGTGAAATAGGGTACATAATACCTGTTTGTAGTGGTTGCTCAATAAGAGTGCTGGAAGTCAAGTTGGGTTACAAAACCGTGTGAGGTCTGTGGATGTTGGTGAGACACCTACAACTTGGAGGAATGCCGTCGCGAAGGAGAGGCGCAGGATGGGGAGGTGCAGAAAATCGAGAATTGGAAAATTTGAGAAGTAGAATAGAGGAATTGAAAAATCGTAGGAATGGAGATGATGAAGTATACTCAAAGCCAGAAGAAAAGATTGAAGATGAACATGATGGTGATGAAAGAGACACAAAAACTAGACTGATTTCATATTTGAGTAACATGTGTAGTGCAAAGTTTGATGTTTCCTGTTATGATGGTAGTCTGAGAGTTGATGTTCTCATTGATTGGATTGGAGAACTTGAAAGATACTTCGAGTATGAAAATGTTCAGGATCCAAATCGGGTAAGAGTTGTTGTTATGAAACTGAAAGGCCATGCAACACTATGGTGGGATATGCTGCAGAAGGATAGAGTGAATAATCAGCTGGAGAAAATCAAAACTTGGAAGAAGATGGTTACCAAGATTATAGAGAAATTTCTTTTTGTTGATTACCAATAGAACTTGTTTCGACAAGTCTAAAACTTCAGACAAAGGGAGACATCCATTTGCGAATACACTAAATAGTTATTTAGGTTGTCACTCAGAGAAGGCCTCAAAGAACTAGAACTCTAACGATTTGCGAGGTATGTAAATGGGTTGAAGTATTTCATTCAAGATGAAATGAGCACACACTATTTCCGCACTGTCGATGAAGCTCATCAAGTTTCCCTGAAGGTAGAAGAAAAGATTGAGAGGAAAACACATCCTAGATGTAGAGGAAGAGGTTTTAAAGGATGAGGTAATGCAGGGACTGCTAAAGGCAGTGAAAATGAAGAAGAATCTGCCAGTGGTCAAGGTGGTAGAGGAGGAAATGGAGCTAGAAGAGGTAGAGGATTTGTAAGAGGAAAGGGTAGATATGTAATCACTTGTTATCACTGTGGTGTAGAGGGACACAAGAATTCTGAATGTATAGAAAGGCAAACTTCAGGGAGAAGAGGTGAAGCACGGGCACAAGTCACACAGGTTGACAAAGCTTAAGTAGTTGGAGAAAATGTGACTGTTCTTCTGTAAGAACAAGGTGAAATTTTTTTGTTCCAGAGAGTGTTTCTTAAATATGAACAAAAGGAGGCAAAGGAACCAAAACAATGAAAGAAGGTTTTAAAAAAAAAATGTATGGTTCAAGGAAAATGTTGTAACTTGATTATAGATGGAAGAAGTACACAAAATTTAGTATCCACTAAAGTCATGAACAAACTGAACTTGACAAGGTTGAACCATTCGAACCCTTACTGTGTTTCTTGGTTGAACAAGGGACAACATGTGACTGTGACTGAGCAATGTTTATTGAATTTTCAAATACAGAGTTTTCAGGAGCATGTGTTATGTGATGTGATTGAGATGGATGTGTGTCACATACTGTTTGGAAGACCATGGTTGTTTGATCAACAAGTTCACCATGATGGTAAGGAAAACACATATGAGTTCAAGAGAGATTAACAACGATATAAATTAACACCAATGTTGGAGGATACAGTAACAACAACAAGAAATTGTGCTGATATAAACACGAGTAGTAGTAGGATCATGCTATGTTCTGCTTAAGAATTCTTACACGAAGAAAGAAAATCAACATTATGTTTAGCAGTGATTCCAAAAGAAGTGAAAAGTGTAGAGGAGCCAAATGTTATACCTACATAAATAAAGTCGTTGTTGGATGAATTTAATGATATTATTGCTAATGATTTGCCAAAAGGATTGCCTCCAGTGAGAAGTATTTCTCATCAAATTGATTTAATGCTTGGATTGAGTTTACCTAACAAAGTGCCTTACAAGATGACTCCAGCAGAGAGTGAAGAAGTGAATCAACAAGTGCAGGAATTGGTTGACCGAGGGTTAATTCGTGAGAGTTTGAGTCCGTGTGCAATACCAACATCATTGAATCCAAAGAAAATAAGGGAATGACAAATGGGTACTGATTCACGTGCTATAAATAATATCACTATCAAGTATCGATTTTCATTGGCTAGAATGGATGACCTTATGGATTGCTTGAGTGGTTCAAAATATTTTTCAAAAAATGATTTGAAGAGTGGTTATCACCAAATTCAGATAAGAGAAGGTGACGAATGGAAGACAACATTCAAGATGAAAGATGGACTGTTTGAATGGTTAGTGATGCCGTTTGGGTTAACTAATGCGCCCATCACGTTCATGAGATTGTTAAACGAAGTCTTGAAGCCATTTTTGGGTAAGTTCGTGGTTGAATATTTGGGTGATATAATGATTTTTAGCAGGAGAAGAACATAGCATGTTGAGCATGTGAGAGCAGTACTACAATGCTTGAAAGAAGATAAACTATTGATAAACCTGAAGAAGTGTACATTCATGCAGTGAAAGTTAGTGTGCTTGGGTTTTGTGGTTTCAAAGGAAGGGTTGAAAATGGATCTCGAGAAAGTGAATGCTATCCTTGAATGGCCAACACCAAGATACACATTCAATGTGAGGAGTTTCCATGGATTGGAATACTTTTAACGAAGATTCATTAGGAACTTTAGCCAAATATGTGTGCCTCTTACATAATGTATGAAGAAGAGAGTGTTTCAGTGGATTGCAACAACAAATAAGTCATTGGGAGAATTCAAGAAGAGAGTAACAATACAACCAATATTAGCATTACCAAATTTTTTAATAAAGTGTTTCAGGTTGATTGTGACGCTAGTGGAACACAAATTGGAGCAGTTCTAAGTCAAGAAGGCAGATCCATTGCATTTTTCAACAAGAAATTGAACGAGTCCAGAAATAAGTATTCTATTTATGATCAAGAATTTTATGCTATTGTGCAAGCTTTGAAGAAATGGGGACAATATCTAATGCCGAAGGAGTTTGTCTTGTTCACGTATCACAAATCTCTGCAGTACATTAACAACCAAGGTAAGTTGAATTAAAAGTATACTAAATGGGTAGAATTCTTGCAAAGTTATTCTTTTTTGTTGAAACACAGGCTGAGAAGTACAATAAGGTAGTTGATGCATTAAGTTAGAGGATAACTTTACTCAATACCATGTCGATAGAAGTGGTAAGCCTGAACTGTCTAAAGACATTGTATCAAGAAGATGCAGATTTATCAGAAGCTTGGAAGGTATGTAAGGAGCCTTGTAGTTTAGACATAACACCATATCTGGACTACCATATCAAGGAGGGGTTTTTGTTTAAAAATCATTAGTTGTGTATTCCCAAAAGTTTCATACGGTTGAATCTCATTAAAGAGTTAGATAGTGGTGGTTTAGCTTCATTGTTTTTCAAAGAAGTGGTTAGATTGCATGGATTAACACAGAGTATTACTTTAGATCATGATACCAGATTTCTTGGGCATTTTTGGAGGACACTCTCGAAAAATTTAGGCTCAGATTTGTTGTACAATTCAACATATCATCCTCAAACGAACGGTCAGACAAAAGTAGTGAACACGAGTCTAGGAAATTTGTTGAGAAGTTTAAGTGGAGAGAATCATAGTCAATGGGATTTGGCATTGGCCCAAGTTGAGTTCACATATAATGATTTGGTGAACAGATCTATGGGAAAGAGTCCATTTTAGACTGTTTATGGACAGTCACCAAAAGGTGTGATAGATTTGGTTGCATTTCCAGATTTGGAAGGCAAGAAGAGTGTTGATGCGAATGATTTTGTGGACATTATGCATGAATTGCAAGAATAGGTAAAGAAGAAATTGTAGACTAGCAATGACAATTATAAGCAAAGAACAGATCAACATAGAAGACATAAGGTATTCCAAGAGGGTGAGTTGGTCATGGCTCACTAGAAGAAGGAGTGATTTCCTCAAGGAACATATAATAAACTCAAGTACAAGAAGATAGGTCCATGTCGAATTCTGAAAAATATCTCTGATAATGCTTATCAACTAGAACTTCCAAAGAAATTTGACATATCTCCTACATTCAATGTTGTTGACCTCTATGAGTTTCATGAAGGGGACATAAGAGAAGATGAACATACCCTCAGCGAATGGGAACAACATCTACCCTTTAAGTCTGAGGAGCAGATTGAATAAATTCTTGCTACTGAAATTGGTAAGAAGACTCGCTAGAAAGAGTACATGGAATATTTGATCAAGTGGAAGAATTGAGGAGCAACAGATGCATCGTGGGTGACTGAAGATCAATTAGCACATATGTAGAACTCTTCACTTTAGTAGTGATATGCACATGAGCTGGAGCTCATGGTTTTCTTACCGGGAGTGTCTGATGTAGAATTATCCTTGGGCTCAGACAATCCGCATCACCCAAAAATATTTCCATTCTGCAAATAGGAAATAAGTCAAATAATGACTATGTTAGTGGTCCATTTTATTTAGTCATTTTGTTGTAAATTCAAACTGCTGATTACTCTTGATATGCTTAAACTCATGCTGCAACACACACTGAAACTCGTGCTGAAACTGCCACGTATAGAAATTTTTTACAAGTGTCATGCTGAAACACGTGCTGAAACTCATGCTGAAACACACACACATAATGAAATTTTACAAGTGTCACGATATTTATTTATTTGCAACACTATGGTCATACACATTTGATTTAACCACGTTAGTATGCATTCATGATGAGTCACAACTACCGTTAGAAAAAAAAAAGAAAAAAAGAACTCACGGCTAAAGGACAAAACATGACCCAAGGCCAAAAGGAAGTTGAAGCAATCTGAAAGACAAAGATATGGTTTGGGTAACAACTCGTTCTTGGAGGGAAGACAAATCGTTTCAGAGCCGAGGAGGATTTTAAAAAATAAATGGAGCGCAATTTTGAAGGGGTTGGTGAACCACGGAGCAAGGAAATTGTAGAAGGTGGACTGGAGAGAAAGATTCCAGATTGGGTGAGCACACAGGAAGGGTGAAACAAAATTTCATCTCATACACGCAGACCATTACCCTCTGGACGATTTTGTAGTGGTTTTCAACCATGCAAGCAACAATTCATGGTGGTATTTTAAGCCCATGCTTGATGCAATGTAGAAAACTATTCTCTGCATTGAATTAATAAACAAATGATATTGAAATTCATGGGTTTTCTAGTGTTTTAGTTTCCAGTGGATTCCTCATTATTTGGTAAAAGTATTTCTGTTTTGTTTTTCCGCTGTACATTATGTAGCAGGGTGTGTGCTGTATTTGTGTGTGTGTTGCAACTTAGTTACCTCTGCATTAATACACAAACCGAAAAGAGTAGCAACTTGGAAATAAAAAATAAAAAACTGAAATAAGACCAAAATATTATCTTCGTAAAAATTTAAAAGGGTGTATTCAAGCTTTATACCTCCAGATTTGACTAAAATGGTTGTATCTTGGGCAAACATAAACCTTTTCAAGTGAAACGAAAGGCGTCCCTAACTGAAATGAGTGCTCTGGATGCAATGGAATAGTCCTATCAACCCAACAATGTGCGAAAATGGCAGAAACAAGAGATGCGACAACACAGCTTCATGATCTCGATCTACAACGAGAGCGGGTCTTTAAATGTGCTATGATACCATGTTCGACAATACATGTATTCTAACAAAGGAAGAACACCTTCAGTAACTACTCACACAACCAAATCAAAGATCAACATACCGTTGTTTTTATGTGGTAAAACCCTTATGGGGAAACATCCACGACCCCAACTAACGTGGCCACTTGGAGCAATTTATAAATGCAAAAGAAAATATTACAGAGGGATTTACAAGAGAGTTTGTCACAATCGTTCATCAACAAATGACCCTCCATGCTCTTTAAATAGAGATCATGGACCAATCAAGTGTTAAGCCACTAATCAATGTAGTCGTTAAGATTGAGGAGAATATGAACCATTAGATCATTCTATGTCGGGAAAATATCGTGACTGTTAGATTACCTAATTACAAATGCATACTAAAGAAATACACTTTTACCTAACGACACATTAGATCAAATTGATCTTAACTAACTCCTAAGTGTCTAAATATCCTAACACCTTTTAAGGAAATATGATCTAGATTCCTTTTCAATGTGAAAAACTAAGGTGACACTCTCTTCCCCCTACACTCTTATAACAATCATGGTGGGATCACTTCGATTATTTTTCTTTATGTCTATTATTTTTTTTTCACCATGAGATTTTTTAAATTATTTTTCATTTATTTATTTATTTTTTATTGGGGGAATCAGCAACTCGCGGTTCTCGTACTCGCGTGACACATAGTCGATCCCCGTCGGCTACCACTATAACCCTAGGTGCAACCACCCAGCCCGCAAGAATGGCGCACGAGTAAATCCGGGTGAGATTCGAACATGAGACTTCATTTACAAATTTCCTTCCATTTACACGGCACTTGCCAATCCGTCTACACCCGTGTGGGCATTTTTCATTGATTTATTTTTAACTATCATTTTCCCTTTTCTTTTGGGATTCCTCTTAACTATAGTTTATAGAAGGATGGGTATTGAAAAAGATGTTAAATTTCCACCAACAAATATTTTAATTTATTTTTACGTGTCATTTTCCCTTTTCCTTTATGATTTATCTTAATTTTGATTTGTTAAAAAATTACAATGACCAACAAACATTTTAATTTATTTTTACGTTTCATTTTCCCTTTTCCTTTATGATTTTTCTTGATTATAATTTGTTAAAAAAAATGGTATTAAACAATGGTGTCAAATATTCACTTAATTTTTTTTTAATAACCAACAAACATTTTACTCTTCTCAATAACCAATAAACATTTTAATCTAATTATCTTTTGATAAATAATAACATTTTCCCCAAAAAGATCTTTCTCAAGTTGCTAAACATATTGTTGCCCAAATCCACCTTAATTAAAAAAACATTAAATTAAAAAAAAAAAAAACATATAATAAACATCAATCTTAACATATCATTACTCATTACACATTCACACACATCCATGCATAAATAAATATAAAAGGAAAAAGTTGAGAAAAAGGGTGAGGTGTCCTTTTTTCCAAATAAAACTCTCTCTCATCTCATAGCCTAGCCCCATTCTATGTCCTTTTGGAAACACATCTACTTATATTTTGTCCACAATGTAACGTGATTTTAAATTGTGATTTTAAGTTTTATTCCAATAACCTTACAAGGTTGAAAATACATAAATAAATTACTTTATGTAGATGATCTATGCATCCACATTTATTGGTCATTCTCTTTACCTTGGGAAATGGGATGTCATAAGGATATGTAACATTTACATACAACTTTAACTCCATGTCATGTTTTTTAAATGGAAACATCACATATCCCCTAGAATATTCATGTTGATTCAACAACATCAAACTTACTCGTTACAACTCAAACCACTAAAACAAGTTTTCACAATTACCAATGAAAATAGTAATAACACGTGAGTGGATATAATACTATAATAATCTGATTGACTTCAACAACGGTATCCTTGTTTCCTTGATATGATCAAGTTAAAGGAAATTCATATTAATCATTTATCACCTTTCCAAATAATCTTAACCAAGCAAAAAAATGGTTATACTACACCACCTTCCTTATCAAAAAAAAATGGTTATACTACACCACCTTCCTTATCATGATTGGCATGCATAAATAAATTATGATAGATGCATCCCTCTCTGAATGAAAGAAAGAAAGAAAGTATTTTTAACGTCCACGAGGCTAAAAATAGCCTATGGGATAGATTGTTTTTCCATCTGGCTTTTGTATTTAGCCCTTTTCCTGTGAAGTTTTACAATAATCGCTCCCAGCTTCTCAACAAACTCTTTGCTGAATAGATTATCCCAAGAATTAGCTACCAGAATACCTGCATAATTTTCCCTGCTGTCTTTAAGGGCCTCACATTCTAAAATGAAATGTTTTTCTGTTTCCATTTTTTCGGACGAGCACAAAATACATACTCTTTCTTCCCACCTTTCTTTTGGCCTTTTCCAACGCCCTGTTTCACAACGGAGTTGATGAGAATTAGTCCTTAATTGAGCAATAAGAATTTTAGATCTCCAAGAAATATTGGCCCCTATG
>ML809802.1:48788-85940 GCA_009831015.1 Picea engelmannii | reverse complement strand
ACTCTCCATGCTTGACATATTTGTCCTTTCCATTGGAGCTTGTCTTTCAAGAAGTCTCTTGCAAGGTCAAGAGTACATTCATTTTTCCCATAATCTTTCACCCCCTTGATAATTATGTTTGTTTCTCTATCATGTCTTTCTTTGCTTTCAATAGCTTGCATGTTGTCAATCTGAATGTTTCTTTCTCCTTCCCTCTTAGCAGGATTGCTAATAATTTGAGCCCAGGTTTTAGAGAGTTTTTCAGAATCTCCTTTCCTCTCTTCTCTTGACGTCTCTTCATTGTTGTCTATTTGGGTAACTACTTTCCCCTTATCCTGAGATGGCTTCGCATTCATCATCTCTGTATTCTCCACTGCAATTTTCTTCATGTTTTTCACTTCCGCTTTCATGCGTTGCCATTCTGTTTTCCCCATTCGGAGAGCTTCCTGTAGCAATGACACTTGCTCCTTTAGAACTTTGTTGTTTTTTGCTAAATCCTGGTTTTTGGCTATTATTCTATGGATTGTACAATCTCTTTCCAACTCTTTAGCTTCTACTACTTCCAACCTCTCTTTTACCTTTAACAGTTCTTTCACATAAAGATCAGATGACCAAGTGAGAGGCGTGGATGTAGGACTATATAAGGCATAATCATCAATGACTTTTCCTTTTCCTTTAGACTTGTTGCCACATACTTGCAAAGAGGACTTGTTTGAATGTTGTTTCTTGCGAAGGACCCAAGTACTTTCCCTTTGAGACCTTTTTTTCCTTGTCTGCTCCCATTTCANNNGAGCTAGTCTTCGTTTTAAAATGCCCCGGTACTGTTTGGCATTAACCCAAACCCACTTTCCAGTTTTGGCTGATGAGGCAATTTTCACTTGCCCTATATCATTTGTTTCCACGGGTTCTAAAGTTTCTTGTCCCATTGTCATGATGCTATTAAGGGAAATCAAAGTCTCTACCCAAAGCTGACCCTCTGTTTTATGCTTAACCCTTCACTATCTGTTGGTCTAACCGCTAAAAACTTGCTGCTCTGCCCACTGTCCTTGTCCCTGTCCCTATCCTTGGATGTCTGCTACTGCCTTTAAAACAACATGCATCTGCTTCTTGTTATTGAAAGATTTCTCCAAATAGTTTGCATACATTCTTGAGGTCAGTTAATCTGTCAGTCTGTCAGTTAATCTGTTGATTCGAAGGCTTTCAATGATATTAATGTAGAAGAGCAACTCTTTCAAAGATCTCTTCCTGTCCTCTTTCTGTGTTTCTCTTACCGGACCTCCAACAATCTTGGCTTGGTTTTGTGCATAAGCAATTCTTAATCTCAACCACGTGTGTCCCTACGAACCCTGATGGTTGAACTGTGTTGTATTTCTGTGTTGTTTTGTGTTGAATAAAATTAACTAGTTGTACAAACATTGAGCAAAATGGTGAAAACTTTTTCTTGACAACCAAGGAGGATATAATGCTTGAAAAATATGTATCAAATTGTTTAACATTGAGCACAGGCTTAGTTAAGGTCATCAAGTAAAGGATAAGAAGAGGGATGCAACCTGTCTTAGACCAAGGAGGATTTGTGTGTCAAGTAAAGGCTAAGGCAAAAGTGTAGATCATCAAGATCGACCAAGTCATGTTCTACCAAGCAATTAAAGGTTTATGTGTTTGACAAACCTATGGTTAGAAAATAATTAACTTGGATCAATATCAATTTGTTAAGCAAAGGAGGATTAATATTGTCTAACAAAGAATAACTAGTTTTCATGAAGCAAGCAAATATTGAATGGGTTTGTGAATATTTAGTTAAGTGTTACAATGTCGAGCAACAGATAGATGATCACAATATTCAACATCTTTGCTGAATAATGGAAGAAGAACCAATGCTCTGTGATTGACTAAGAATCCTCATTACTCAGACACCAATTAGAAGCGGAATGTCCTAATGCTCAACAAATACACATAATGGAATTATCATCAAACACATGTCGAGACTAAGCGGAAATTGTGAAAGCTAAGTATGCATAGATATTAGAAAAATGTTACTACAATTATATTCTAAAACTACATATTATTTAAATAAAATTGAATGCATTCACCAAGTCAATATTTGAAATATCACATAATAATATTAATTGGAAACATGTTCAACATCAATGAACATAATGATGACATTTCTTAGTAATAGAATAATTGTGTTAGAATTTATTTTGTCATCAACCTTTCAAACCAAGAGTAGGTCCTTCTTCAAAATGAGAATGAATAGATATTGAGAAAGACAACACATTGGTTAATTTATTTATATTAATTATTTCTTAATGACTCACAATTATAAATTAGTTAATTACTAGGCCCGCTTAAAACATGATTAGCCAAAGTTTATTATTATTATTCTTATTTTCGCGTGGAAGAAAGAACGAAAAACCCACCAAGTACTTCCCACATTTCGTGGATGGTAAATGGGAAAAAACCGTCGGCCCTTATTAGAGGGCCTCACCCTGGGGGAATCAAGTCGAACCCATGACCAACAACAAACATGAAAACTCACGTCTGACTCTAGATCAATTGAGCTAACCCTCATGACTAGTCAATTTTTATTAATTACCACTATTAATATAATAAGTAATAAATAAAAACTAGTCAATGTTTATTAACTACCGCTATTAGTATAATAACTAATAAATAAAAACAAACTTATTGAATTTCTACTTTTGTTAACATTATAACTAAACCTATATAATAAGAAACAATATTTAAATATTAATAATAAATAACCACTTTATAAAGGTTTTAATATGATGATGAAGATGATGATGACGATTAATGTCTATTTAGACTAAATCTGGTGTATCTGACCTTCATAAAGGTAATGAAGTACTTAGTTTGCTTTCAAATTTTATTTATGTGCTCAAAAAGAGTTAAGAGAAGCGTTCCTATATGACCATAATTTTGATGAGTTAAAAGGTTAGGAAGGTTGGTCTTGTAACAAATATTTTGAAATTATGATCTAATGCGGATATACATAGGACATACTAAGAGAAAGTGTTTTTCATTTTTAACCTTCTTAGTGTCACAAAGATGACAAATTCTTTCAATCCACAATGTTTTATGAATTGCCCAATGCTCTATTTCAATATGGAGCTCATGATAGCTTGTTCTTATTTTAACAATATTGATTTTCTTCTTTACGCTAATCAAAACAAAGAGATACTTTTGATTTTCTAGATTATGATTGATCACCTCATTATAGTATCTTAATTTTCTTTTATCCTCTAATTATTTATCTCACCCCAATTTCTACTTAAATTTAAATATAACAATATTTTTAATATTATCGTTATTTTTCCATAATATTTTTAATATTATCGTTATTCTATAGAGTGACCTCTTTCTTTATTCCCCAGTGATTTAACCAAGATTTGGCATCTTTATGCCAACCCCGCTTGAGCCACAAGTGGTTTTGATTGGAGTTTGAAGCAATCTTAGGAAATCTCTTGTCTTCCATGTTATTTCTCTTGTTCTTGTACATTAGCTAACTAGTCATAGCCATGTTGTTAATGGGGGAAAGACTTGGTTCTACGAGGAGTATATGATAGGGTGTATTGCCTTTAACTTTGAGATTATAAATTATAAAATGCTTTTGGTTCTGCTATATCTTTCGCCATGATTCTCTAGAGATGCTATAGCCCCAAACTTCACAATCATATAAGATAACATGAGTGATAAGAGTCTCAAGGAGGAGTTTCTTCCTATCCCATAGTCAAAAGTCCACTAATTTACAATTGTTTTCAAATCCATAATAAGATTTCCACACTCTATTTATCATTTTCTCAATGCTATAGTTCCAATTAATTTTGTGATGAAAATCAATTTCAAGATATTTATATAAAATCACCCACTCTAAAGTGTTCTCTAAAATATTTTTATCATACACAAAATTAATATAAGTAAAATTAAAATATATAAAACAACTAATAATATAAAATAATTATAAATCTTGTATTAATATACCTACTTATAATACCATTAATTTTAAAGTAATATTATTAAAATCCCCCACAAGTAAAGACCCTATTACACATAAAATACCATTAATATTATTAAAATCCCCCACAAGTAAAGACCCTATTACACATAAAGTATCAATGTAACAAAGATCATGCTATTAAAATGCTATAGTATAATGTTTTTAATATTAAAACACTATAATATTAGTCTAAAAGTTAATAATTAACACTAATAACACAATAACATATTATATCTATCTATCTTAAAGATATAAATTGAGAAAATTTAGTATTATTACATAAGAATTATAATGCTTGAAAACTCACATAGAGTTCAATCTCCATAAAATGGAAGCATAATTATTTGCATAATTATTTTTAATTGTGAAAATCTATATATTCATATAATAATTATATTTTATTAAAACAATTAGTAAAAGAATATCAACTCCATTTCTGTTGTTTTTATAACTGAAACATAAATTTATATTCGTTAAAAGAGAGTTGTGCGGAGACATACAATGAATACAATCAAAATTACAAAGTTCTGCTCCAAAACTGAGCATATTTCTAAGCTATCTAAGAGAAACTCTAAAGCTTTTTCAATATAGGCATTCCATACATTTCAACATGTAATATGCTTTACATATTGACCCAACAAAAAAACTATATGGAAACTTGCATATCTTGTGCATATTATAGCTTTTGGTTGCCATGTCATCGCCCAATCATCATACCAAGTCAATGTCGAGTCATCTTTATCCAACCCGTACCATCCAAGTGTCACTTGGAGGTAGGTCCACCTCACTGCCACGTGTTCCAATATGGTAGGTCCACATCAATGCCATGTGTCCCAAAATGCTAAAGGAAGAAGGGGGTACGACATAGGAATACAATGAATAATAAAATCTGAGAATAAGGTTACTTAGAAAGTCAAATATGAGATTCAATAAAACTCAGTGAAAAAATCAGGGAGTAACTAGGCAAAGCATCCTCGAGAAGCAAAACAAGAAAAGAATGGAGGAGAGAGAAAGGGGGCAGTTTTGGAAAATCAAGTCAAGCCACGAGAAAGATTTCCCATGGATGAAAAACCTACCTGAAGAGAGAGAACACATAACCCAAGTAAAAGGAACCAAAATCTCAAATGACAATGGAAACATAATTGCATTATTGATTGAGTTTTTGTAGCTAGATTTTTACGGATCGAGTAAAGGAGGTGAGTAAATAATTTAATGATTAAGCACCATAAAAACTAGACTGTGATCACCTTGGTTTGGTACAATAAGTTTTCAACAAACAAGAGGGTGGTTCACCATTAATATGGAATGTCACTTTCTAACTTCACAATCTATCAAGTGAATGATGGACCATATTCCTCATGAAATAATGATCACGATGATAGAACCACCTTCTCTTTTTATGGGCTTGATAAATGAATATTGCGGGAAAGAATTAATGAAGCATATCTTTTAGGTCGATGGTTGATATTTATTGATGATGAAATGAGATTAACATGATGAATTTCATTAGGATAGGAGTATGGGTGGTAATCAATTCATCTAGGGTTAGGTTATTAAAAATGGGGTTTTCTTTATTTAGGATGAAAGAGGGTGGGGGGGAATTAATAGATAAAACATATATAAAATATATATTTTCTCTATTAATTTCCCCCCACCCTAACTTCGAAATCTATTAAGTGAATGATGGACCATATTCCTCATGAAATAATGATCACGATGATAGAACCACCTTCTCTTTTTATGGGATTGATAAATGAATATTGTGGGAAAGAATTAATGAACCATCTCATGAAAGAGGGTGGGGAGGGGGAATTAATAGAGAATATATATATAATATATATATTTTTCTCTATTAATTCCCCCATCTTAACTTCACAATTTATCAAGTGAATGATGAACCATATTCCTCATGAAATAATGATCACGATGATAGAACCACCTTTTCTTTTTATGGGCTTGATAAATGAATATTGTGGGAAATAATTAATGAACCATCTCTTTTAGGTTGATGGTTGATATTTATTGATGATGAAATGAGATTAACATGATGAATTTCATTAGAATAGGAGTATGCGTGGTAATCAATTCATCTAGGGTTAGGTTATTAAAAAGGGGGTTTTCTTTATTTATTTAGTATGAAAGAAGAAACAAAAAAACATTTCTTAAACTTTTAACATTGGTATTAGTTGCATAGACTAGTTATCTTTCCCTATTTTACTTTTTTATTTAGAGGTTACAAATTTGTTGTTATTGTAGTCACAGTGTGAGTTTGTTTCTATCTCTTGCATTATATTTGTATCTCCAAGGAGTATGTGTTGGTAGGAAACGATCTTGTTCAAATGCCCTATGTAAATGAACTTTTTGATCAAATAATATTAGATGTGATCCACAAACAAACCAAATGGCATGCACAGTTTCCAATCCACAATTTTTTTTTTTTTTATGATGTTCCAATGGTATAGTGATTAGTCATTCAAAATGATGTATGTATTTGTGTTTTATTTATTTTAATTTATTTTTAGGTGCTAAGTATTCCACTAAGTCAAGGTTGAGGATAATTCAAGGAAGGAGGACATGGGAGAATGTGACAATTAGTGTAAGATTGAGGATCAATTTTTTTCTTTTATTTTAATGTTTAAATAAGTATGATTAATTTTATAAGCATGAGAGAGTATACATTATAAGTATGATTTTATTTGAGAAGCGTAAGAGTATGCATTAGTAGTATATAGGAGATTGACTTTATTTTGTAATGGTTTAAATATGTTTTTGTCATTTTTTTTAGAATTTTTTGTAATGTTCATGTGATAGGGATACATATTGTTCATCATACATTAAAGTAGTAGGAAATTTATGTATTAGGGGTATGGTCATTCCTAACAAAGTGGTACCCTGACATGTATAGGTATTATATTGTTAGTGTGAATGAGCATTATAATGTTGGTGTAGTAGTGTGGTTGGGATCAACATCTCACACCAACATTATAACTTGACCTATATGCAAGATGGTACACCTTGCAAGTGTATGGCATACAAACAAGGTTATCTCCACTATAATGTCACATATACAACATACTATATTTATCCTCTTCTATGTTTGTGTATTTCTATCAACGAGGTGGGTATCTTGTAAATGCTTTGACCTAGAATTTTGGTTAAGGACCCCTGTCTACAAGTAGTTGGTTTTGAATTCTTGAGTTTAAATAAGAGCTTTAGTCTAAATGTGACGAGGTTATGATATTTTCTTTAATGTGTTTGAACCAATATATATATATATATATATATATATATTGCAGATTGTTTTGCTTAGATCCATAGGATCGATGTCCTCCATTTTTGTGCCAGTCTTCTAGTGTATAATTAAGATGTACATTGTTTAACAAGGACTAGGGTAATTTGGATAAAGAACTTGGCTTCATTGATTGCATAGTGTGTGGAGATTGTTTAGAGGGCCATGATGGTTATTTTCCATGATTTTTTGTATTAGTTGATATGGCTCTTGAGAGTGAACTAGCTCACCTAGGTATACGATAACCTAAATGTTCTCTACATGATAGCTTTGAAAATCTCAAATATATGTTTGATACTATGTTGACACTAAGTTTTCCTATGAATAGGTCACAATATTATGTAACCAACTTCTCTCTGCCTCCAACACTAGAAAGTCACCCTCTTAGAAGATAAACTTGACTAGGATGTAGCGATTTGAGCAACACATCAATTTTTTAGAATTAAAGTGTTATTCTAGAGTTGGAAACAACAAAATGAGGCAATACTTAATAAATCTCAATGTGTTAATATATTTTCTTGGTATGATAGTTCACTAATATGTGAAAATTTACACATGTATATTATTGCCTAGGTGCAGAAATGGAGCTTGATGTTATGCTAGTTATTAGATTACTAGGGAGGAGCCCCATGCATTATGAGTAAAGCATTGCTTTCTAATTTTATCACACACTTGGTCTACTTTAAGCAATCCCAACACATGTAGACGAGACCCTCCCATTGAGTCAGATGCATTGTTCAGAAGCATGGGGAACATTGCCATAGTTAGTGCCACTACCCTAGCATCAAAATGACAAGTTCCATATTGTCATCCATGCCATCTCAAATATAAAGAAACCTCAAAATATTAAGCCATGGTTATGCTTGGGAGAATGTCATCCTTAACCAAAACCAACTATTGTTAAATGGGTGGCGACCCTTAAAGAGCAAAACATTCACCTTCTTATTGCGTAATGTTTCTTTCTAATACATAATTTATGTTTTTTAAGTTTTATTGTTTTTTTATTTTGTAAATAAAAAAGGGTAATTCCTTATTAATGCACTGTCATTGTACAAAACTGATACATGTCACTGGCATGCCACCTATTCCGCCAAACTAGTGGAAATCGAAATAGGTGGTCGCCTATTATGCTTTCGACCAAAAAGGGCAGCCACCACTTGCCCTGGAAATTTGTTGGAAACCAGAGTAGGTGGGGGCTGGTAGTGCTGACATAAATGTCTGAGTAAACTAAACATACTAACAAACTCTGAAAATTAAAGCTAGACAAGAAATGAACGGATTAACATACCAGGTTGACAAGAAAAAAGTTCCATCACCGTTCCAGTGATGCTTAGAGAATCGTGCAGAATTAAACATTAGAGGGGTTGTGAGAACAATGGAACTTTCCATCCGGAGCACCACTGTGAAGGATGCCATCGCTGGGCTTGAGCACATAGGAATGCATGCAGGTTGGGCACCTCTGCTTGGCTTGTGCGTTTGAAAATGCATCGAACACCATGTCGATGCGACTGCTGATGAGGGTGTGTCGATGGAGTTGGTCCACCATATAACCTCTGATGTCAAAAATAAGCTCTAGCTACTTCAGGCTGAAGAGGATGGGTGGAGTCTTCTCGCAATCCACGACTAGGTTCAACGGTGGAGGCGAAACGGTGGGGAATTCCTATTGAATAATGCAAGTGGCTACGTCCATGGCCGCCACTATTCCTGTACCAACAACACTGGTGTTGGGGTGAATGTGGGCATCCAAGACCGTGTAGAGGAGGGACTTTGGTGGAACCTAAATTGGTTCCTCCGAGAATTCCTCCCGAACCATGCAAGTGGCACCATCCATGGCCGCCGCTATTCCTGTAACAACAACACTGGTGTTGGGGCGAAAGTAGGCATCTGAGACTATGTAGAGGAGGGATTCCAGTGGAACATGAATTGGTTCCACTAAGAATTCCTCCTCCATGAAGGCCATTGGAGGTGTATGTGGCCGTGCAATTTGCTGAGTTCGGGTGATGGACAAACCTCTCTCCAAGTTGTGCATGCATATTTGCCTTTCTACACGACTGTACCAGGAATGACTTCGCCTGGACTTTCCTCTCTCTCTCTCTCAGCATGGTGGAGCTTGGGGGGCGAAAAAAATACATATAAGGCTAGAGAGAACCGACTGGACAAAAACTAAATTCCTGAGTAGAGCAAGGAGACAAAGCGCTGAGGCGAAGTGGTGAATGCCATGGCCAAGATGGATAGTTAACCGAGGGATGGACATGACCACTTTGCTACCACCTGTACCCAACGTCACCCTCATGCAATTAGTCATTGAGGCCTCCATTAATATGGTGTGGGGGAGTTGTCCTCCCTTCCTCTGCAAAATTTTATGGCCACCCTCCATCCAAGAATGGGATTTGGGGTGGCGACCAACCATATTTATGGAGAATTTCATGACAGGGCTGCATGGCCTCCCTTGGGCTATGTGGCACCCCATCTGGGGCAGGATAGTCTCTTCAGGTGAGGTCCATGTAATGCCCCAATAGCATGGTTGGTGGAGAGATAAATTATCATAGAGGCGACTGTGAAGGGCACTACTATTGGAAGACCACCATGCACAAGATCCTGAGGGTGGGTTATTACTGGCTGATGATTTTCGTTGACGTATATAAAGAGGTCTCCAGCTGCCATGAGTGCTAGATTTTCGATGGGAGGAGAAAGCTACAACCCCTTCCATTAAAGCCAATCTCATTTGAAGCACCTTTCATGTAGTGGGGCCTAGATTTCATAGGAGAGATAAACCCACCATCCTCCACACAGCATAAATGGATTCTCACGGCCACCGATTATTTTACGAAGTGGATTAAGGTGGTCCCCACAAAGCAAGCCACCAACGTGGTCATCATACAGTTCCTGGAGACAAACATCTTATCGAGGTTTGAGTGTCATGTTAAGATAATAACAGATAATGCGGCCGCATTCAAGTCTAAAAGGATGGAGAAGTTCTGCTAGGATTATAACATAACCTTGGGGCATTCCACGACATATTATCCACAAGGAAATGGGTTAGTGAAATCCTCAAATAAGAGCCTGACCAAGATCATCAAAAGGATCTTGCAAGACAACAAGAGAGGCTGGCATAAGAAGCTTATCTAAGCGTTGTGGGCAGATCACATTACCACAAAAAAAATCCATATCAATGTCACCTTTTCAGATCGTTTACGATGCAGACGTGATCTTCCCTATTGTGTTGGGACCGCCCGTCAGGAAATTGTTGCAAGAGCAGGAGGTCGAGCCAAATGATGCACAAATGAGGATAAACCAACTGATTCACATGCAGCAGGCGAGGGAGCAGGTGCATAATTGATCTCAACTCCATTAGGAGAGGATAAAGAAAGATTTTGACAAACATTCCAAGCAGGAAGATTTTCAGGTGGGAGATCTGGGGCTGAGATGGGACGCGAGAAATGAAGATAAAGGAAAACACAGGAAGTTCGATCACCTTTGGACAGGGCCATACAAAATCGACACGTACTGCGGGGACAATGCTTATTTCCTGAAAGGATTGGATGGAGAGTGTCTTGGTTGGGGGCATGTAAACGACATGTTCCTCAAATGTTACCTGATGAAGTAAATTCCGTTTGAGTAATTTGTTATTGTAAATAGTCGTTTATTTTGCGTCGAGTTAGTAGGTCAGCAGAGAATTGAAGCTCAAAGTGAAGGCCCTAAGTTTATGCTGAAGTCTTAGAAGCTGTGTCAACGAGTCTAGTTTGTTTTCCATCCATCATTTATATTGCTTAGTGTCTAGAAGTCGAATAAATCCCAATGGTTAGGCACCTGGTATGCTGTTCTTTGCTACCTCATAGGGAGGATAGCATTCCCGGTGGAGCCAACTGTTAGCACCGCCATTTTTATTTCCATTTAGAGTCGGTTTCGAGTCACGTTATGATCCATGCGCCCAAACATGTGAAGTCAGGTACATAACACTATGAGGTTGAAGTCAACAAATGGTCAGTTGGCCCTTGGAAATGGGAAAGGGTGTCAGAGTCAGAAACTATATACGTGGTATGAGCATGTCGTTTCCCAAAAGGTCGAATCCCGTTAAGAAGCTAGTTTCTACGTACCCCGATCGAGTCAAGTGGTTAATAAAGGTCACATCGGCAAGTGCAACAATTATTATCAGTTCATTATGAAGGCCGAGGGAATAAAAAATCACAACATTCGTATTATACATGCCCAACAAACTATATCACCTCCATTTCACATGCGGGGATTTGCCATGAACAACCTGGAATCCGACTTAAAATATCTCGTCGCCATAAATTCATTAGTTTCTAGCATGTTTTCCTCTCTTGGCCGATTCATTGTAAATTTTAGATGCTCAGCATGCCCTCCAGTCATAGAACTAGGCCTAAGCTCTTTTCACAGTTCCCCCTTGCAAATCCAGTTGGTTCAGAACGGCTCCCCCGATGCATTCGTTCAAAACGTTGCGCGCAGAGTATACCTTGGTTGCGCCATGGTGGCTTCTCAGAGCACAGGAAAGGGCGTGCAGAGTGACAGAACTGCGAGGTCTGAACCTCAAAGAGACTGGAATTCTTTCTCGCGAAGACCATTCCCAAAGATGCGGAAGAAACCATTCTTTCACTTACAGAAGAGACCGGATCAAGTCGCAAAACAACCGAAGCAGAGAAATTTATACAGGAAAGGGAGATGGAAAGAGATCCCTCCTCCCAACAACAACTGCCTTGGAGGAGGGGCAGGCTGAGAAAGAACGAGGAGACCATGAAGGCTAAAGTTCCAGAAGGACCGCGCATCAGATTGGTAGCTGGAGAACAAGGAATTAAGTAGCATCAGATTGGTAGCTGGGAACAAAGCAAGGAAAGTGGATGTCGCATGAACAAAGGATGAAGCACCATCTCAGCAGCTGAAGCAAGCAAAGTTGGTTATTGCCAAGCTTTATCAGGAGAACAAGGAATTAAGGCAACAACTAGCAACAAAGACCGCGGAAGCATCAACTGCATTGAGTCATGAAGGGAACATGGCATGGATGAAAAGGCAGCTTAGAGAGGTGCATAAATTTATTGTCTAGCTGCGAGAGGCACAAAGGTTGGAAGAGGAAAAGCACATAGAGAATCCTAGAGAATGCAGAGTAGTCGAAAAGGAAATCTGTGTGGCTCTTTCCAGTGCACCAAAAGAGAAAGTTTAACGAGCGACATTTTCTTCATCACAGTTTTGAAGTGATACGCGTCCTCTAAAGAATCTTTCCATTTTGATAAAGGTCGCGAGAATTGAATAGATGTTTGCTGCGTACAACTCTCTAGAAAATAGGTGCATAACAAAAGACGAAACCAACATCGCAAACAACAAGTTTTTAACAGACACCTGTTCACTAGGATACTCGATCAAGAGATACAACGACACATTTTTCCCTACATTGGATTCTGACCAACGATCAGACCCCATGGTGAACCTGAAGGCAGTCGTTAGTAGACAGGCGTGATTGTTACCTACTTTTGGATAGTACCATGCGAAGAGTCTCTGGCGCGTGTGGCACATTTTTTCTAGTTTAGGGTTAACAGTTAGAAAACAAGGCAACCCAAGCGACGCCCTCGTTTATATATTTCATTTTTTCGATGTAAGCAGGGTTGGTTGGAAAATTGATAAAATGACTGCTATTGTATGTAATCTGAGTTTTTGACCAAAATTTAATGCAAAGGTCCCGTGATTTGATGAAAAGATTCTAGTTGTGATAGTCAGATGTATTGTGTCTCTTTATTTGTGTATGTGTTTCATGTTACCTTTTATTCCATATCTTATACTGTCTATTTTAGAACAAATTTTTGAACATGTGGATTCATTGTACAACGCCCCTTGTTCGCGCCACTTAGACAAAACGTTTTCCTCTCAAGCTAACTCCAAATTCGTCCACGTCGGCGCTCTGGAGTTACTTCCTGTGTTTTTTTCTCCCGCCACACTTTACAGTTTACACTGAAGGTTGTTGCTCGCCTAGCCTTCTCCTCTCGAATCCATTCACTGAGTTATTTGTTCCTTCTCTTCCTCAGATCGACCCCATAGCCCAATTTTTACTTTTTTGCGCCAATATAACCAGAAACCATTTTACCATAGGTGCCAAATCTAGCGATTGTTCCCAAAGTCATATCCTGCGTGGACATCACACCATTTCTGAGAGAGCCCTCTCCAGATCTAAAAGGCTAGTTTTAGGTCTCAAAGTTGGTTGAAAAAGTTACCTTCGTCGTCTGTTTACCATCCGAACAGATTTACAGAGTGCTAACAGATTGGAGAGAAAGATTCCAGATTGTGTGAGAACACATGAAGGGAGAAACAAAATCTCAGCCCATACATGCAGACCATTATCCTCTGGATGATTTCATAGTGGTTTTCAGCTATGCAAGTAACAATTCATGGTAGTCTTTTTACCCAGGCTTGATGTAATATATAAATCTATTCTTTGCATTGAATTAATAAATGAATGGTATTGAAATTCGTGGGTTTTCTAGTGTTTTAGTTTCCAGTGGATTCCTCATTATTTGGTAAAAGTATTTCTGTTTTGTTTTTCTGTAATAACCCTCACTATTAAAGCATCAATTAGTAGACATACACCAAGAAGGTAATTTTTTTTTTTACATATAAGGTAATTCATCTTAGTTGAGATATTCAACTTACAATAATCTCTTCAAATAAAAACATAGTAATAGATATTAACACACACAAATCCTAACTAACAAAGGCTAAGGACTTCATGTAAAACTAGGCGACGAATAAACACAACCTTACTAACAATATAACTACTATGGTCTAACACTATCTCTTAATTTTTATTAAAACAAAAGAAATCTAAACAAGTTATTAAGATCTAATCCCAAGGTCTTCCTTCTTCATATACAAATCAACTTCAATTAAAGTGAACATAGGGTTCGTTATTATTGTTTTTTTTAATAGGAACGGTTGGGATTGATTTATATTAACAAAGCCGCCAAATTTCAAAATAGTTCAAGTGGCAGGGTGCGAGCACCTCTGCTGCTTCCAAAGAAGCAAATGTGTTTATCTATGCCTAAGAGTAATGTAACCATTGTTCCAAATAAACTACAGTTCTGCCATGTGAAGATGGCGATAAACTTATTTAGTAGCAAAAAAAAATTGCAATTCATAAGAACCTAATGCTAGTTGTGGAACTGCCCTGATTCTTCTTGTTGGTTCGCTAGTTGAGCTTCTGGGTTCTCCTCTACGAATTTCCGAGCTTGGTTCTCCTCTACCCAAATGCGATATGAAAATCCTGGCGCTATAGGAACATGCTCGTTATTACTGGCAGCATAATGAAAATTTGAGGGTATCTGAGATTCATTGGTGCCAACAGAATGTGATGGCCATTGGGGATTTCCCAGACGTTGAGTAACCGCTCCAATCTGTCTTGTGTTCCGATTGACCCCTCTTAGAACGATTGCCAATTATTGATTGTGATGAATTTCTTGTTTTTGCAGTTGGGACTGGATATCTACCATGCTTTCGTGAATCCCCTGATTTTCCTGTTGAAGCTCGTGGTGCTGTGTGCCTGAGCGCTCTTCAATTCTCCTGCAATCTGTTCGCAAAGCTTGGAATTTCTCTTGGAGTTATTCGGCGGTGCAAATTGGGAAGGAGCAGGGAGCTCTGGACCTCCTCCACATGGTGAAGTGGAGGTTCGAGAGGATGAGAGGCGAGCGGGCACTTTGCAGGAAGGAGTAGGGGTTGACTGAGAGAAAAACTCAGGTGGAGGGGGTCGCAGAGAGCCAGCCAGAAACAAGGGAATTGGATATCCAGACGAGGAAGATGTATCCAAGGGGGAAGGATCAACAAACCGTTAAGCGAGAGGGGAGCCATTGAAACCCACGAGCGAAGGTGATTTCGCTTAGGGTGAGAGGACATAGATGACGCCGAAGGATGATGGCAGATCATCTGAGAGAGCAGACGAGGATCCTCAAATAAATGAGCGCTCGAGTATGGGGGGNAAGGGATAGAGAAAGTGCGAGGGAGGGGAGGGGGTGGTCCACGATAGCCAGGGTGAAGGGGAGAGGGGAAGGGGGAGGAAAGGAGGGGCAAGAGATGGGGAGAAAAGAAGGGAGCGTGGAGGGTAGAGGGGTTAGGAAAGGGAGAGAGGACTGAATAATGTTGTTCTTTAGAGTGGGTGAAGGGGCGAAGGGTATGGCGTAATTAAGGCAACCAGACATGAGAGGATATTTGGTTGGCGATTAGATGACTCTGTTCCAAGATTTTTTCCGCTTTTGTCAAATTGTCTGCCTCAATGTTCTGAGCTCGTAAAATATGGAAGAAGCATAAGCTGATGAAATTCTTATTTAGGGAGTTTATTCCTGAGCTTATATCATTAAGGGGGTGTTTTGACGAGCTTGATAGATCCCAAAGCTCCTTTATGACAATTTCAGAATCCCCTATAACAGTTAGAGTTTGAATACTCCTCTCGTGTACTATTTTTAATCCCATATAGACTGCGAGGGTCTCTGCTATGTTGTTGGTGGATTTTCCCAAGCCCTAGGAAAAGTCAACTATTTTTTGTCCATCAGAATCATAGATGACTCCCCCCGCACCTGCCACCCCTGGGTTACCTATTGCTACTCCATCAAAGAGAGAAGGGAGGTATGTTGTTGTCTTTGCCAATGAGAGAATTCATTGTTGTCAAGATGCAATTGCCATTCTTGCATTTTAGGAGTTTGGTTAGGAGGAGTGGGGATAGACCTTGATGGCCCCTGTATGTAGTTTACCCATTCTTCTTCATTTGGTTCCAAGATGCTTGGAATATCGAAACCAATTGCTTTGGTTTTGAAGACTTATGATATTAAACCACATATCTTAGCGAAAATGCTATGCATTGGGGGGAGATTCTCACGAAATATAGCTTGATTGCGAGCTAGCCAAATTTCCCAACAAATGAATTTAGGGATTTTCCTCCAGAGAAGAGTGAACTGTTTTTTGTTTTTGAAGCTGCCAACATATCTTTGTTTCCAGAAGGTAAATAGGTTATTCCAGTTCTCAGGGGGAGGAGGGGAATTAGGAAGGGGGAGATAGATGAGGTTTCAGAGTTGTGTAGTGAAGTTGCATTCCAGAAAAAGGTGGGTGATGGTTTCAGACGCTGTAAGACAGAAGGGGAAACGGGAGGGGCCCTAGATACCCCGTTTGAGGAGGTTTTCAGCTGTTAATATTTTTCCATGGACCAAAATCCAACAGAAGATATTAATTTTGGGTAACGAGGGACCATAGCATATCTCTTTGGGGGGGGCTTGAATTTCAGAGAGAAAATGGGTATCTCCATCCTTGACATAAAAAGATTTCCCACCCCAGCTTTGAGAGTCTGTGATGGAACGGTTAGAGGGGGCGCAACCTGCCAGATTGTTGAAGAAGATGGGGAGGAATGGGTTGAGAAAATCTAGGGGATTGGGAGACTTCCAATTGATCCAGTGCCCTTCGGTGCTCCAGAGGAAAAAGTCACGAAGTTTGGAGAAGCCATTAGAGCAACACCAATCTTTGAGTGGATAGAGAGTAGCATGGGTGTTCACGGGTTCACGATTTAGAATATGATCCGTCTAGACATTTATTAAATCTCCATTCCCATGGGCCCATGAGAGCTTGGCCAGAATAAGGGGGGAAACATTTTTGAGCAGGCGCCAAATTGAAGAACCCGGGAGGGAGGGGGTGGGTCCATCGAAGCAACGTAGTCTGGAGGATTGGAAATATTTGTTTAGGAGAGCTAACTTCCACCAATCAGGTTTTCCTGTGATTAAATGCCAAGCTAGCTTAGCTCCCAGTGAGCTATTCATTAGTGATGGATCATTGATGGCCAAACCTCCTTTATTGTAGGGTTGGCAAACTTGTTTCCAATTTATAAGGTGTATTTTTTTCGTATTCGTTTTACCACTAGCTTAGAGGAAGCTTCTTAGAGCTCTGGAGATTTTCTCTAGAATGCCTTTGGGGGCTAGTATTCCTGAACATTGAAAGATGGAGAGGGAAGAAATAACTGATTTTATGAGAACAATTTTCCTAGCAGGTCTGAGCCAACGACCCAATTTTGGATTCTCGCTGATATTTTCCCTATCATTTCTAGCCATGATGAAGAACCATAAGAGTTGAGGAAGATGGGCATTTCCAGATATTTGAAATAATTCCATGTAGTAATAATGTGGAAGCCAAATATTCTGGCTATTTTCTCTTTTATATGCTCTAGGACATGCCATCCATATATTCTGCATTTGGATATGTTCAACTTGCCACTTGAAGCTGGGAGGAAGGTACTGAGAACCTTTTGGAATCATTTGGTGGTACAAATTGTGGCTGATCCCAATAAGAGAGTGTCATCTACAAATTGAGAATGATTGTTTTCTTTTACCCCTCTCGCTATGAATAAACCAGGGAGATTGCTCTTTCTTCATTCTTCTTCCAACTTGTGTCTGAGAGAGTCCACTAACAAAATATAGAGAAAAGGGGAGAGGGGACAACCTTGTCGAAGGCCTCTGCTAGCCTTGAAAAAATTTGAGGGACGCCCATTGAGGAGAGGAGAAACCCAAAGCGTGTTGATGTAAGATTTGATCCAATTGTTAATGTTTTAAGAGAAACCATATGCTTTGAGGATTGAGAAGAATAAAACTGTGCTTGACCCGATCAAAAGCGTTTTCCATGTCAAGCTTGAAGACCATACCCGAGGTTTTAGTTTTCTTGCTTGAGTGGATGGCTTCCTGGACTAGCACAACGTTATTTGTTATCTGCTTGTCCTTAAGAAAGCCGCTCTGGTTTTCTAATATTAACTTTGTAAGAAAGGGGGAGAGTTGGGTTGTGATGATCTTGGTGAGAATTTTGTAGGAGTTACATAGAGAAATGGGGCGGAAGCGAGAGAAATTGGAAGGATTGGACTCTTTGGGGATGAGGGCTAGGAAGGTAGAGTTGGTTTCCCCTTCGACTTTCTGCTTGTGCAAAGTGTAGTTTAGCATTTTTTTCAGGTCCCGTTTGATATTGTCCTAGTAGGATCGGTAGAATATGATTGGAAAATCATTAGGTCCAGGAGCTTTGTCAATATCCAGGTTCCAGATTGCTTTGGCTATTTCTTCTTTTGATATTTCCTGAACTAGTTGATTATTTTCTGGTTCTGATACTATCTCAGGGATGTTAGAAAACATGCCAATAGCCTCCGTATTTATTGCTTCCTCAATTGGTTGTTGGTATAGATTGTTGAAGTGGAGATAAGCCTCTACTTTGACTTGCTCAAAGGATTCAATTTGCTGCCTTGTGCTTGAGGTAATGGAGGTGATTGTGTTTTGTTTCTCTGAGATTGGGCTTGCTTGTGGAAAAAGGAAGTGTTTGAGTCTTCCGCTTTTATCCAGAGGCTTCTAGATTTCAGGTGCCAATGTTCTTCTTCTCTGCGCAAGGTGTACTGAAGATGCTGTTGTGCCTCTTTCTCTTGATTCAACATCGTTTCTGTTACCGTTTCTGATTCCATTTGCTGTTGAATTTTTCTGAGCTGTTCTATTTTCTCTTGCTTTTCTTGTTGAGGGGGAATGAACGAGTTTTTCACCCAATCTTTGAGTGATAATTTTACGGATTTGAGCTTATTTTCCCATACATAATTTGGGGAGCTGGAGAAGGGGGGGGGTCCCACGCTTTTGCAACGAGAGGGATGGTTGGGTTGTCCAGCCATAGCTGATTGAAGTGGAAGGGGAGGGGACCAAAGTTATGGGGGGAGAGGAAAGAGAGGGTGATAGGTTTATGGTTTGAGACAACAAAGGGGAGAATTTGGGAGGAGATGACATAGGGGGAGAGGATAATTTGCTGCTAATAAGAAATCAGTTCAGGTGGGCTGCTATGTGATGAAGGCTAGCTCGTCTTTTGTTCCAAGTATAATTTTCTTTTGCAGGTTTGATGTCTTGCATATCCCAATCTAAAATGAGGTCGGTGAGATTTTCTGAGAAAGGATCTCTTACTTTGTTTCCTTCTTTTTTTTCTTCGGGATTGAGATGGGTATTGAAATATCCCACGATTATACAAGAGGAAGGATCTATGGAGTTTCCGAGATCTGAGATTGAGTTCCAGGTTGCCATTTTGTCTTTATAAGAGTTTGGCATGTAAACATTGACCACATAAATGATGCTATTATTGTCCCTATTTTTTAGAACTGTTAGGAGCCAGTTTTGAGTTTCAAAGATTACCTCAGAGTTCCAAGTTTGCTTGTTCCAGAGAGTTGTTATGCCACCAGAGGCTCCTTGAGAGATAACAACTGCTCTGCCAGTGATGCTGATTTTTTTTTGTTGTTGCTTTTAGAAGTGATGAAGAGTCCATTTTGGTTTCCTGAAGGAGGATAACTGAGGGTATGACCATTTTTTTTAGATCTTTTAGTGCTTCGGCTTTAAGCTTACTGTCGAAGCCCCTATAGTTCCAAGAGAGAAAAATCATTAGAGGGTGGTGGATGGAGCTCGGTTTCCATAAGCTGAGTGTTCCATTCCTCTAGTTCCCGCTTTCCTTGTTGATGTGTATATAGTATATTCTATAGTCTGCTGCTTTCCTTGAGCCTTTTCTTTTGTGTCTTCTTCTTCTCTGACTTCCTTATTCGTTCGTCGCTCGATTTTCTCGGCTTCTCTAGTGGGATTTCTCCTTCTTATTTTTCTTGAGTGTGTTGAGTGTGCAGGTGTGAGGCTGCATTTTCTTGCTGTGAGGATCCTTGTGTTCCCTCCATGGAGGGATCGTATTCCTCTGACTCATCGGTGATGCTGATGAGGGGCGGGGTAGGGGGAGGAGGAGGGCTCGAGACTGGAGGAGGATCTTTCTTTGAAGAGGTTTCTCCTAGCAGATCAAAGGGATTATGGATGAGGAGAGGAGGGNTGGGTGGGGATTTCAGAGTGGGGTTTTGTTGTGGGGGTTCTGCGTTGGGCGAGGGACTTGAAGGCCCTAGACAAGATCCATTGTTTTTGCCGCTAGAGGATTTTTTCCAAACCTGTTTCCATCCATCTTTCTGTAGTGGTGCTTCGGTTTCTAAGGGTTGCTTGTTGCTGGGGCAGTTCTTTGCGAAGTGGCCGTATTTGTGGAATGATTTTCATTTAAAGAAAGCTACTCATAATCTAGTTTTTGGATGTGGATCCAATAATCCAACTTTAATTTGATTGCTTCCGGGAGCCCTTTTTCTAGGTCTACTT
Source organism: Picea engelmannii (assembly GCA_009831015.1). Taxonomy (NCBI): domain Eukaryota; kingdom Viridiplantae; phylum Streptophyta; class Pinopsida; order Pinales; family Pinaceae; genus Picea; species Picea engelmannii. The sequence goes on along the minus strand of ML809802.1, from coordinate 65,500 downwards.
CCACATAGATCCTAGCGCAGGAATAAATGATGGATCTAGGTTCTGCCCTATCAATATATTTTCCTAGGGTGTCTCCTATGCTTTTCATAACTTCATCACCCCAACAATGAAATGGCAAGTGAGGAAGCCTTATCCACATTGGCACTGCTGAAGGAATATCATTTTCTGGGTCAAAATCAAGCGTCCATTTGTTTAAATATAACCCTCTTAGCCCAAAGAAGTATGGGCCATTTCTGAAAATGAGATCTCTGTCTGATTTAAGCTCGAAATAAAAAATATAGAAGCCCTTACCACAAAAGAAATGGTTCATGCGTCCTTGGACCAAAGGATGCCAGTTCCGCTCAATTCAAAGATCCATTTGTCGAGGTGAGGGCCAAAGACCCATGAATTGTCTGACAAGCGCTCTAGAGGCGAAGGAAAGAGATTTTCTTCTCACAATGGTGCTGGGAATTGAGACTTCTGGGATCTGATCCATTTTTTTAACAAACAGGGAGGAGAAGGATCACGTCGGAGGAGGGCAGAGTGATCCCATGAGGGCCTTGAAGGCTTCGACCTCATCTTGGAAATCCGGAGGAGGATCCAGATTTAGAGCCGTAAAGGCCATAGGGGCTGAGGGGGAGCGACGAGCTAGGATTGCAGAGTCACAGAAGGGTTGTAGAGCCTAGGGTTTCAACAACAAATCCTCAAAAAGAAGATGAAGTTGATATTCTCTTAGAACAACAATGTTACAATTCCAAGCGAGGAATATAATCGGGGTGATGACAACAAAGACTAGGGTTCGTTATTATTGTTAGCAACGTTTCAAACGCTTAGATTTCCAACAACAAACTTTCCAAAAGTCTTGAAGGAAATGTAGAAATTTACACTGTCAACTAATAATTTATTATTTTTATTACTTCTTTACTTTATCTCGCTATATCAATAAATATTATTGTAAGGACATTTTGTTAATATTCTTAAAGGGTAAATTCAAGATAATTTAAGTTTATTATCAGAGGATTTGCACGCCATCTAAATTACTTATGGGTTCAAATATATATATAGTCTTAGAGTAGTCTTCACAAAAATCTCAACACAAATGAATATTAAAAAATATCTACAGTAGTTTATTTCTCTTTTTTCTAATAAGTAAATGTAACGGATAGAACTGGTCCAGATAATGTGTTAAAAGGCAGTTCACCATACAACAACGACGCATGAACTCTAAATCTGGTATGAATAGTAAAATCAGAGTTCTTTCAAATAATCCAGAGACCAATATTCCGAAGGAATTGGAAGTTAAGATTGCAATCGTATGAGGGCCCCTAAATTCAGTGTTGCCAATTTTCTGTGAAACAATTATATAGAATTAACCTCAAGCCTGTTGAAGAATTTATTAATATAAAAATGATGTTGAGAATTGAAATAATTTTGATCATAATGATACATATCGAATAACCAAAGATGCCATTCACACCTAGATCGTTAATTCCAGATCGTTACCAATTTTCTTGAAACAATTCGATGTAAATTATATTTTAGAGATTAGTTATCATTGCTTCAAGCGAAATTTGTGAACCATTCAGTCAAATCGAGTATTCATAATTAACCAGAAATAAATACAACAACAAATATGTTGTTCCATTCCAAGGTGTATACAAATAATTAACATAACTAATATTTAACATCGGAGCCATAAAATAACCAGAAATAATAATTATATAGCATCAAATAAATCATTCCATCCCATAGTATATACAATAATAACCATAATTACTAATTAACATTCTTCCACCTACATACATATCAATTATATAAAAAAGATTTATTAACAATCATTGATTATACAATTCAAATACCATAACCAGATGAAGGTTGGAAGTTGGAGATGTTTTTCAAGCTAAAAATTACACTGCACTCTTTTCCCTTCGCGTGCCAATCCTAATACTACACCGTTACCTCCGAGCCAATGCTAGGGGTACTCTTCTTCTCCCTTAGCTCCCCAAGTCGCAAAGGTGCCAAGAACAAAAACCAGAACATAATATCTCTCAAGCTTGCCTTGCAAGGAAGAGCTTCCACTCTTTCTTAAGCTTGAAATCCCAACTCTCACAAGTAAAACACAATTCAACAAATTTTGGCAGCATAACAGTACTATGGAAAAGTGAGATCCATATCCCTTCTACCCCATTTCTTTTACAGGTAAATTCTCAATGACACTTGTCCAGATGCACAAGTAACTCAATGTTTTAATTAGTTTATTAGTGATTATTCACCCACACACTTGTCTCACTCTCCCCAAGTTGCACAAGTAATTACCCTTTTTATTTTAATTAAAAAAACATTTTCCCTCACATTCCCCAATGTGTTCCTATTTTTGCTCTTAGTTGTCCCTTTGTTCCCCAATTTCTCATTTAATGAGTGTTCCCTAACTAGATCTTAGTTAGAGTTGGATTATGAGTCTTCTTTCAGTTAGACTTAGTGGTAGTTTGACTCAAGATGTTATTCTATGTGTACACCTATTCTCTCATATTATTATTTCTTTCTATTTTAAAAATCCCTTTTATTAATTTCATGCACACATGTGCATTTTATCCAACCTTTATATTTTATTCCCCTTTTTCCTAGACTTTGATTATAATCTCAAATATTTTAACTTGTGTCATAATTAATTTAGTCCTTTATTTAAATTTAGACTTAGACTTAGTCTTAGACTAGGCTTGGAATCTTGTTAGGCTTCTAAGTTTATAATTTACTGACTAATTAATTATTTTATTTTAACAAGGTCTAAACATTTCAATGTTTTCTAGGCCATCTAGATTTATTGACTCATGTTTTAATTACGCAACGTGCCCTTCAAGACACACCTCTGTGCTCCAAGGGTTCCACTTGCCTTTGACTGGTTTTGGAAGTTTTTCTGATCCTTGGAGTCAACACTCCATTCGATCGACCTTATGAGACACTAAGGGCTTCTAAGGAATAAGGATTCCGCCTTATTGCCTGCCCCTTAGATTTCCTCGTGAGAGACTATCTTAGTCTACCCTCATGACATCGTGTACCTCTTGAACTAGGTAATCATTATCCTACAGTTCAGATCACGGTGGGAGTGCTAGTAGGATGTGACAGGGACATTGCCACACCTCTCCCTTAAATGTCTGGTTTCTGTGCATGACCCCTTTACTCCTTATGTGAGTCAGATTAGCAAGCATTGTCAAGCTTGCATCCACTGAAAAAAAATAGTGTCAATAATCCATATACATAAATCATACTATAATCAATCATATATATCACATGTGTGTAAACTGAAATACTCAATCAAAATACAATCCACTTTCTGACTCAATCCAGAGTCCAAGGAAGTCCATTGATGCCATTAGCATCCATAACCTATCACGTGTCCTGCACACTCAAGAGAACTCATCAATAATATCTATCAATACATATACATCTGGAAGAAATAATGAATCACAATACATCATCAACAACATATATAACTCATAATCATTTACAAAATCATAATTTACTATAGCCGGATGACTTGCACGCAAGTGTCCTCAAATAATAAGTTAATATAAGTGTGATTAGTAGTACATGATGTTACATTTTCCGTTGTACATTCTGTAGCAGGGTATGTGCTGTAATTGTGTCTGTGTTGTAGCTCAGTTATCTATGCATTATGTGGTATCAGAGCTCGATTCTTCTCTAGGATTAACATCTAATCTGCTTCTATGAGATAGGGTACATAATACTTGTTCGTGGTGGTTGCTCAAAAAGAGTGTTGGAATTCAAGTTGGGTTAAAAAACTGTGTGAGCTTTGTGGATGTTGGTGAGACACCTACAACTTGGAGGAATGCCACCATGAAGGAGAGGAGTAGGATGGGGAGGTACAGGAAATCGAGAATTGGAAAATTTGAGAAGTAGAATAAAATAATTGAAAAATCGTAGGAATGGAGATGATGAAGTATACTCAGAGCTAGAAGAAGAGATCGAAGATGAACATGATGGTGATGAAAGAGACACAACAACTAGACTGATTTCGTATTTGAGTAACAGGGCTAGTGCAAAGGTTGAGGTTTTTTGTTATGATGGTAGTCTGAGAGTTGATGTTCTCATTGACTAGATTGGAGAACTCAAAAGATACTTTGAGTGTGAAATGTTCAGTATCTAAATCGGGTAAGATTTGTTGTTACGAAACTGAAAGGCTATGCAACACTATGGTGGAATATGTTGCAGAAGGATAGAGTGAATAATCAACTGGAGAAAATCAGAACTTGGAAGAAGATGGTTACCAAGATTATAGAGAAATTTCTTCTTGTTGATTACCAACAGAGTTTGTTCCCACAAGTCCAGAACCTCAGACAAAGGGAGAAATCCATTTGCTAATACACTAAAGAGTTATTTAGGTTGTCACTCAGAGCAGGCCTCAAAGAACCATAATTCCATCAAGTTGCGAGGTATGTAAATGGGTTGAAGTATTTCATTCAAGATGAAATGAGCACACACTATTTATGCATTGTCGATGAAGCTGATCAAGTTTCCCTGAAGGTAGAAGAAAATATTGAGAGGAAAACACAACCTAGAGGTAGAGGAAGAGGTTTTAAAGGGCGAGGTAAAGCAAGGACTGCTAAAGGCAGCGAAAAGGAAGAAGAATCTGCCAGTGGTCAAGGTGGTAGAGGAGGAAATGGAGTTGGTAGAAGAAGAGGATTCGGAAGAGGAAAGGGTAGATATGTAATCACTTGTTATCACTGTGGTGTAGAGGGACACAAGAAGTTTGAATGTCCAGAAAGGAAAACTTCAGGGAGAAGAGGTGAAGCACGGGCACAAGTCACACATGGTGACAAAGCTTAAGTAGTTGGAGAAAATGTGTCTGTTCTTGAGCAAGAACAAGGTGCAAATTTTTTGTTCCGGAGAGTGTTGCTTAAATTTGAAGAAAAAGAGGCAAAGGAACCAGAACAACGAAATAACTTTTTTAAAACAAAATGTATGGTTCAAGGAAAATGTTGTAACCTAATTATAGATGGAGGAAGTACAAAAAATTTAGTATCCATTGAAGTCATGAACAAACTGAACTTGACAAGGTGGAACCATTCGAGCCCTTACTGTGTCTCTTAGTTGAACAAGGGACAACAAGTGACTGTGACTGAGCAATGTTTATTGAATTTTCAAATAGGGAGTTTTCAGGAGCATGTGTTATGTGATGTGATTGAGATGGATGCATGCCACATACTTTTTGGAATACCATGGTTGTTTGATCAATAAGTTCACCATGATGGTAAGGAAAACACATATGAGTTCAAGATAGATGGACAACGATATAAATTAACACCAATGTTGGAGGATACGGTAACAACAACAAGAATTTGTGCTGATATAAACACGAGTAGCAGTAGGATCATGCTATGTTATGCTTAAGAATTCTTACACGAAGAAAGAAAATCAACATTCTATTTAGCAGTGATTCCGAAAGAAGTGAAAAGTGTAGAGGAGCCAAATGTTATACCTACAGAAATAATGTCGTTGCTGAATGAATTTAAGGATATTATTGCTAATGATATGCCAAAAGGATTGCCTCCAGTGAGAAGTATTTCTCATCAAATTGATTTAATGCCTGGATTGAGTTTACCTAACAAAGCGCCTTGCAAGATGACTCCAGTAGAGAGTGAATATGTGAATCAACAAGTGCAGGAATTGGTTGACCAAGGGTTAATTCGTGAGAGTTTGAGTCTGTGTATAGTACCAACAACATTGAATCCAAAGAAAACATGGGAATGGCGAATGTGTACTGATTCACGTGCTATAAACAATATCACTATCAAATATCGATTTCCATCGTATAGAATGGATGACCTTATGGATTGCATGAGTGGTTCAGAATATTTTTCAAAATTGTTTTGAAGAGTGGTTATCACCAGATTCAGATTAGAGAAGGTGAGGAATGGAAGAAAACATTCAAGATGAAAGATGGACTATTTGAATGGTTAGTGATGCCGGTCGGGTTAACTAATGCACACATCACGTTCATGATATTATTAAACGAAGTTTTGAATCCATTTTTGGGTAAGTTCATGGTTGTATATTTGGATGATATAATGATTTTTAGCAGGAGAAGAACATAACATGTTGAGCATGTGAGAGCAGTACTGCAATGCTTGAAAGAAGAGAAACTGTTGATAAACCTGAAGAAGTGTACATTCATGCAGTGAGAGTTAGTGTACTTGGGTTTTGTGGTTTCAAAGGAAGGGTTGAAAATGGATCTCGAGAAAGTGAAGGCTATCCTTGAATGACCAACACCAAGATACACATTCGATGTGAGGAGTTTCCATGGATTGGCAAGATTTTACCAGAGATTCATTAGGAACTTTAGCCAAATATGTGTGCCTCTTACATAATGTATGAAGAAGGGAGTGTTTCAGTGGACTGCAACAACATATAAGTCATTGGGAGAATTGAAGAAGAGAGTAACAATACAACCAATATTAACATTGCCAAATTTTAATAAAGTGTTTCAGTTTGATTGTGATGCTAGTGGAACAACAATTGGAGCAGTTCTAAGTCAATAAGGTAGACCCATTGCATTTTTTAGCGAGAAGTTGAACGAGTCCAGAAAGAAGTATTCTGTTTATGATAAGGCATTTTATGCTATTGTGCAAGCTTTGAAGAAATGGCGACATTATCTACTGCCGAAGGGGTTTGTCGTGTTCACGTATCACAAAGCTCTGCAGTACATTAACAACCAAGGTAAGTTGAATCAAAATCATGCTAAATGGGTAGAATTCTTGCAAAGTTATTCTTTTGTGTTGAAACACAGGTCCGTGAAGTCCAATAAGGTACTTGATGCATTAATTCAGAGGATAGTGTTACTCAATACCATTTCGATAGAAGTGGTAAGCTTGAAAGGCATGGAAATTTGTTGAGAAGTTTAAGTGGAGAGAATCTTAGTCGATGGGATTTGGCATTGGCCCAAGTTGAATTCACATATAATCATTCAGTGAACAGATCTATGGGAAAGAGTCCATTTCAGATTGTTTATGGATGGTTGCCAAAAGGTGTGGTAGATTTGGTTGCATTGTCGGATTTCGAAGGCAAGAAGAGTGCTGATGCGAGTGATTTTGTGGATAATATGCATGCATTGCAAGAACAGGTAAAGAAGAAATTGCAGACCAACAATGACAATTATAAGCAAAGAACATATCAACATAGAAAACATAAGGAATTCCAAGAGGGTGAGTTGGTCATGGCTCACTGAAAGAAGGAGTGATTTCCTCAAGGAACATATAATAAACTCAAGTACAAGAAGATAGGTCCATGTCGAATTCTAAAAAAGATCCCTGATAATGCTTATCAACTGGAACTTCCGAAGAATTTGACATATCTCCTACATTCAATGTTGTTGACCTCTATGAGTTTCATGAAGGGGACATAAGAGAAGATGAAGGTACCCTCAGTGAATGGGAACAACATCTACCAATTAAGTCTGAGGGGCATATTGAAGAAATTCTTGCTACCAGAATTGGTAAGAAGACTCGCCGAAAGGAGTACATGGAATATTTGATCAAGTGGAAGAATCGAGGAGCAACAAATGCATCGTGGGTGACTGAAGATCAGTTATCACGTATGTAGAACTCTTCACTTTAGTAGTGATCTGCACATGAACTGGAGCTCGTGTTTTTCTTACCAGGGGTGTCTGATGTAGAAGCATCCTTAGGCTCAGACAATCCGCATCACCCAAAAATATTTCCATTCTACAAATATGAAATAAGTCAAATAAGGACTATGTTAGTGGTCCATTTTATTTAGTCATTTTGCTGTAAATTCATACTACCGATTACTCTTGCAGCTACTCTTGCTATGTTGAAAGTCGTGTTGAAACTCATGCTGCAACACACACTGAAACTTGTGCTGAAATCGTGCTGAAACATGTGTTGAAACTCATGCTGCAACATGTACTGAAACTTGTGCTGAAACTCTTGTTGAAACTGCCATGTATAGATAAATTTTACAAGTGTCATGTTGAAACACGTGCTGAAACACACACGCATAATGAAATTTTACAAGTGTCACGATATTTCTTTATTTACAACACTGTGGTCATACACATTTGATTTTACCATGTTGGTATGCATTCATGATGAGTCACAACTACCGTTAGGAAAAAAAAAGAAAAAAAGAACTCACGGCTAAAGGACAAAACGTGACCTAAGGCCAAAAGGAAGTTGAAGCAATCCGAAATATAGAGAGACGGTTTGGGTAACAACTCATTCTTGGAGGGAAGGCATATCATTTTAGAGCCGAGGAGGATTTTAAGAAAGAAATGGAGCGCGATTTTGAAGGGGTTGGTGAACCACGAAGCAGGGAAATCATAGAAGGTGGATAGGAGAGAAATATTCCAGATTGGGTGAGCACACAGGAAGGGTGAAACATAATCTCAGCTCATACACGCAGACCATTACCCTCTGGACGATTTCGTAGTGGTTTTCAACCATGCAAGCAACAATTCATGGCGGTCTTTTTTGCCCATGTTCGATGTAATGTAGAAATCTATTCTCTGCATTAAATTACTAAACGAATGATATTGAAATTAGCGGGTTTTCTAGTGTTTTAGTTTCCAGTGGATTCCTCATTATTTGGTAAAAGTATTTATGTTTTGTTTTTTCACTGTACATTATGTAGCAGGGTGTGTGCTGTAATTGTGTGTGTGTTGCAGCCTAGTTACCTCTGCATTAATACACAAATCGAAAAGAGTAGCAACCTGGAAATAGAAAACAAAAAAACCGAAATAACACTGAAATATTACTTCTGTAAAAATTTAAAAGGGCGTATTCAAGCTTTATACCTCTAGATTTGACTAAAATGGTTGTATCTTGGGCAAACATAAACCTTTTCAAGTGAAACGAAAGGCGTCCCTAACTGAAATGAGTGCTCTGGATGCAATGGAATAGTCATATAAACCCAAAAATGTACGAAAATGGTAGAAACAAGAGATGTGACAACACGACTTCATGATCTCGATCTACAATGGGAGAGGGTCTTTAAATGTGCTATGATACCATGTTCAAAAATACATGTATTCTAACAGAGGAAGAACACCTTCAATAAGTACTCACACAACCAAATCAAAGATCAACACACCGTTGTTTTTACATGGTAAAACCCTTATGGGGAAGCATCCACGACCCCAACTAACGTGGTCACTTGGAGCAATTTATTAATGAAAAATAATTATAGAGAGATTTACAAGAGATTTTCTCACAATAGTTCATCGACAAATGACCCTCCACTCTCTTTAAATAGAGATCATGGACCAATCAAGTGTTAAGCCACTGATCAATGTAGTCGTTAAGATTGAGGAGAATATGAACCATCGGATCACTCTATGTCGAGAACATATCGTGACTGTTAGATTATCTAATTACAAATGCATACTAAAGAAACACACTTTTACCTAACAACACATTAGATCAAATTGATCTTAACTAACTCCTAAGTGTCTAAATATCCTAAAACCTTTTAAGGAAATCTGATCTAGATTCCTTTTCAATGTGAAAAACTAAGGTGACACTCTCTTCCCCCTACACTCTTATAACAATCATGGTGGGATCACTTCAATTATTTTTCTTTATGTCTATTATTTCTCTTTCACCATGAGATTTTTTAAATTATTTTTTATTGATTTATTTTTAATTATCATTTTCCCTTTTCGAATTCCTCTTGACTATAATTTATAGAAGGGTATTGAAAAAGATGTTAAATTTCCACCTTTTATTCTCCTAATGGCCAACAAATATTTTAATTTATTTTTATGTATCATTTTCCCTTTTCCTTTATGATTTCTCTTGATTATAATTTGTTAAAAAATTACAATGACCAATACTATGTCCTTTTGGAAACACATCCACTTATATTTTGTCCACATTGTAACGTGATTTTAAGTTTTATTCCAATTACCTTACAAGGTTGAAAATACATAAATAAATTACTTTATGTAGACGATCTATGCATCCACATTTAGTGGTCATTCTCTTTATGTGATGCCATCAAGATATGTAATATTTACATACAACTTTAACTCTATGTCATGTTTTTTAAATGGAAACATCACATATCCTTTAGAATATTCATGTTGATTCAACAACATCATCAAACTTACTGCTTACAACTCAAACCACTAAAACATTTTTCACAATTACCAATGAAAATAGTAATAACACGTGAATGGATATAATAGTATAATTATTTGATTGACTTCAAGAGTGCTATCCTTGTTTCCTGGTAAGTTAAGGGAAATTCATATTAATCATTTATCACCTTTCCCAATACCCTTAACCAAGGGGAAAAATGGTTATACTACACCACCTTCCTTATCATTAGTATGCAAAAATAAATTATGATAGATGCATCTCTTATGAATAAAATTAACTAGCTGTATAAACATTGAGTAAAATGGTGAAAACCTTTTCTCGACAACCAACCAAGGAGTATATAATGCTTGAAAAATATGTATAAGGGTCAAATTGTTTAACATTGAGCAAAGGCTTAGTTAAGGTCATCAAGTAAAGGATAAGTCAGTAAGAAGAGGGATGCAACCTGTGTCATACAAGGGAGGATTTGTGTGTCAAGCAAAGGCTAAGACAAAAGTGTAAGGGTCAAATTGTTTAACATTGAGTAAATACTTAGTTAAGGTCATCAAGTAAAGGATAAGTCGGTAAGAAGAGGGATGCAACCTGTGTCAGACAAGGGAGGATTTGTGTGTCAAGCAAAAGTTAAGGAAAAAGTGTAAGGGTCAAATTGTTTAACATTGAGCAAAATCTTAGTTAAGGTCATCAAGTAAAGGATAAGTCAATAAGAAGAGGGATGCAACCTGTGTCAGGCAAGGGAGGATTTGTGTGTCAAGCAAAGGCTAAGGCAAAAGTGTAGATAATCAAGATCGACCAAGTCTTGTTCTACCAAGTAATTAAAGGTTCATGTGCTTGACAAACCTATGGTTAAAAAATAATTAACATGGATCGATATCAATTTGTTAAGTAGAGGAGGATTAATATTGTCGAACAAAGAATGGCTAGTTTTCATGAAGCAAGTAAATATTTGAACGGGTTTGTGAATATTTAGCTAAGTGTTACAATGTCGAGCAACGAATAGATGATCACAATATTCAACATCTTTGCTCAATAATGGAAGAAGAACCAGTTCTTTTTGATTGACTAAGAAGCCTCATTACCCAGACACCGATTAGAAGGCATTATCCTAATGCTCAACAAATACACAGAATGGAATTATCATCAAACACATGTCGAGACTAAGAGTAAATTGTGAAAGTTAAATATGCATATATATTAGAAAATGTTACTACAATTATATTCTAAAAGTGCATATTATTGAAATAAAATTAAATGCATTCACCAAGTCAGTATTTGAAATATCACATAATAATATTAATTGAAAACATGCTCAACATCAATGAACATAATGATGACATTTCTTTGTAATAGAATAATTGTGTTAGAATTTATTTTGTCATCAACCTTTCAAACCAAGAGTAGGTCCTCCAAAATGAGAATGAATAGACATTGAGAAAGTCAACACATTGGTTAATTTATTTATATTAATTATTTCTTAATGACTCACAATTATAAATTAGTTAATTACTAGGCCCACTTAAAATATGATTAGCCAAAGTTTATTATTATTATTATGATTTTCGCGTGGAAGAAAGAACGGGAAACCCGCCAAGTACTTCCCCACATTTCGTGGATGGTAAATGGGAAAAAACCGTCGGCCCTTATTACGAGGCCTCACCCTAGGGGAATCAAGTCGAACCCATGATCAACAACAAGCATGAAAACTCACGTCTGGCTCTAGACCAATTGATCTAACCCTCGTGGCTAATCAATTTTTATTAATTACCGTTATTAATATAATAAGTAATAAATAAAAACTAGTCAATGTTTATTAACTACCACTATTAGTATAATAAGTAATAAATAAAAACTTACTTACTGAATTTCTACTTTTGTTAACGTTATAACTAAACCTAATATAATAAGAAACAATATTTAATAATAAATAATCACTATATAAAGGTTTTAATATGATGATGATGACGGTTAATGTCCATTTAGACTAAATTTGGTCTATCTGACCTTAATAAAGGTAATGAAGTCACTTGGTTTGCTTTAGAATTTTATTTATGTGCTCAAAAAGAGTTAAGAGAAGCGTTCCTATATGACCATAATTTTGATGAGTTAAAAGGTTAGGAATGTTGGTCTTGTAACACATATTTTGAAATTATGATCTAATCTGGATATACGTAGGACATACTAAGAGAAAATGTTTTTCATTTTTAACCTTCTTAGTGTCACAAAGATGACAAATTCTTTCAATCCACAATGCTTTATGAATTGCCCAATGCTCTATTTCACTATGGACCTCATGAGAGTTTGTTCTTATTTTAACAATGTTGATTTTCTTCTTTACGCTACTCAAAACAAAAAGATACTTTTGATTTTCTAGATTATGATTAATCGCCTCCTTATAGTATCTTAATTTTCTTTTATCCTTTAATTCTTTATCTCACCACAATTTCTACTTAGATTTAAATATAACACTATTTTTAATATTATTGTTATTTTTCCATAATATTTTTAATATTATCGTTATTCTATAGAGTGACCTCTTCCTTTATTCCCCAGTGATTTAACCAAGATTTGACATCTTTATGCCAACCTCGCTTGAGCCACAAGTGGTTTTGATTGGAGTTTGAAGTAATCTTAGGAAATCTCTTGTCTTCCATGTTGTTTCTCTTGTTCTTGTACATTAGCTAACTAGTCACAGCCATGCTCTTAATGGGGGAAAGACTTGGTTCTACGAGGAGTATAGGATAGGGTGTATTGCTTTTAACTTTGAGATTATAAATTATAAAACACTTTTGGATTTGTTGTATCTTTCGCTATGATTCTCTAGAGATGCTATAGCCCCAAACTTCACAATCATATAAGATAACATGAGTGATAAGATTCCAAAGGAGGAGTTTCTTCCTATCCCATAGTCAATGGTCCACTAATTTACAACTGTTTTCAAATCCATAATAAAGTTTCCACACTCCATTTATCTTTTTCTCAATGCTATAATTCCAATTAATTTTGTGATAAACATCAATTTCAAGATATTTATATAAAGTCACTTCCTCTAAAATATTCTCTAAAATATTATTATCATACACAAAATTAATATAAATGAAATTAAAATATATAAAACAACTAATAATATAAAATAATTATAAATCTTGTATTAATATACCAGTAATATTATTAAAATTCCCTATAAGTAAAGACCCTATTACACATAAAATACCATTAATATTAATGTAATATTATTAAAATCCCCCACAAGTAAAGACCCTATTACACATAAAGTATCAATGTAACAAAGATCATGCTATTAAATTTCTATAATATAATGTCTTTAATATTAAAACACTATAATATTAGTCTAAAAGTTAATAGATTAACACTAATAACATATTATATTTTTAAGATATAAATCGAGAAAATGTAGTATTATTACATAATAATTATAATGATTGAAAACTCACACAGAGTTCAATCTCCATAAAATGGAAATGGAAATATAATTATTTCCAATTGTGAAAATTTATATACTTATATAATAATTATATTTTACTAAAAAAATTAGTAAAAGATTATCAATTCCAATTTTGTTGTTTTTATAACCGAAACATAAATCTATATTCGTTAAAAGAGAATTGTGCTGAGACATACAATGAATACAATCAAAATTACAAAATTTTGCTTCAAAACTGAGCATATTTCTAAGTTATCTAAAAGAAACTTTAAAGCTTTTTCAATATAGGTATTCCATACATTTCAACATGTAACATGCTTTACATATTGACTCAACAAAAAACTATATGGAAACTTGCATAGCTTGTGCATATTATAGCTTTTGGTTGGCATGTCATCATCCAATCATCATACCAAGTCACTATCGAGTTATCTCTATCCAACCCGTACCATCCAAGTGTCACCTGAGGGTAGGTCCACATCACTACCATGTGTTCTAATATGGTAGGTCCACATCACTACCATGTATCCCAAAATGCCAAAGGAAGGGGGTAAGACATAGGAATACAATGAATAATAAAATCTGAGAATAAGGTTACGTAGAAAGTCAAGTATAAGATTCAATAAAGTTCAGTAAAAAGAGAAACAAAGGATCAACCCAATTCATTGAGCAAAGGATAGTCACTCGTGATAAACAAAGGATGTTGCTTATGCCCAGAAAAAGAAGGTAACTAAGTTTCTAAAGACCAGTAAAAAGAGAAACAAAGGCTCAACCCAATTCATTGAGCAAAGGATAGTCACTCTTGATAAGCAAAGGATGTTGCTTATGCCTAGAAAAAGAAGGTAACTAAGTTTCTAAGGACCAAATTTGTTCTCATTATCAAGGTAACTAGGCAAATCATCCTTAGAAGAAAAATAAGACAAGAACGAAGGAGAGAGAAAAGGGGCAGTTGGAAAATCAAGTCAAGGCACGAGAAAGATTTCCCATGGATGAAAAACCTACCAGAAGAGAGAACAAACAACCCAAGTAAACGGATCCAAAATCTCAAATGACAATGAAAACATAATTGCATTATTGATTGAGTTTTTTTAGCTAGATTTTTACGGATCAAATAAAAGAGGTGAGTAAATAATTTAATAACTATGGTGGTTGAAGCACAATAAAAACTAGACTTTGATCACCTTGGTTGGTACAATAATTTTTCAACAAACAAGAGGGTGGTTTACCATTAATATGGAATGTAACTTCCTAACTTCACAATCTATCAAGTGAATGATGGACCATATTCCTCATGGAATAATGATCACGATCATGGAACCACCTTCTCTTTTTATGGACTTGATATATGAATATTGTGGGAAAGAATTAATGAACCATCTTTTAGGTTGATGTTGATGGTTGATATTTATTAAAGATGAAATGAGATTAACATGATGAATTCATTAAGATAAAAGTATGGGTGGTAATCAATTCATTTAGGGTTAGTAAAAAGGAGGTTTTCTTGATTTAAAATGAAAGAAGAAACAAAGAAACATTTCATCCTCTTTTCTTACATTTTATTAGTTACATGGACTAGTTATTTTTCCTTATTTTTCTTTTTTATCTAGAGATTACAAATTTGTTGTTATTATAGTTACAATGTGAGTTTGTTTCTACCTCTTGCATTATATTTGTATTTCCCGGGAGTATGTGTTGCTAGGAAACGATTTTGTTCAAATTCCCTATGTAAATGAACCTTGTGATCAAATAAGATCAGATGTGGTCCCTAAACAAAACCAAATCAAATGACATGCAAAGTTGCTAAATCATAAAAAAAAAATCATGATGATCCATGATCCATTCGTGTAGTGATTTACCATTCAAAAATGATGTATGTATTTGTGTTTTATTTATTTTAATTTCTTTTTAGGTGCTAAGTATGCCACTAAGTCAAGGTTGAGGATAATTCAAGAAAGGAGGACATGGGAGAATGTGACAATTAGTGCAAGATTGATGATAAATTTTTCTTGTATTTTAATGTTTAATTAAGTAAATGTTAGAAGAATTGGAGGGTATACATTATAAGTATGATTTTATTTTTGACCAAGAAGTATACGAGAGTATGCATTATATAAAAAATTGGAAAGACAGGTGTAGTATATATAGGAGATTAACTTGATTTTGCAATGGATTAAGGTTGTTTTTTCCATTTTCTTCATATTTTTTTGTGATGTTTGTGCGATAGGGATAAACATTGTTCATCATACATTGAAGTAGTAGGAAATTTATGCATTGGGGGTGTGGTCGTCCCTAACAGAGTGGTACCCTGACATGTATGGGTACTACAATGTTGGTGTGAACGATCATTATAACGTTGGTGTAGTAGCGTGGTTGGCATCAACATATCACATCGACATTATAACTTGACCTATATGCAAGATGGTACACCCTGCAAGTGACATACAAACAAGGCTATCTCCCCTCCAATGCCACATACGACATATTATACTTATCCTCTTCTATGTTTGTGTGTTTCTATCAACGAGGTGGGTATATTTTAAATGCTTTGAATCTCTAGAATTTTGGTTAAGGATCCATGTCTACAAGTAGTTGGTTTTCAATTCTTGATTTTAGATAAGAACTTTATTCTAAATGTGATGAGGTTATGGTATTTTCTTCAATGTATTTGACCCAATATTTACATTGCAGATTGTTTTGCTGGTATCCATAGGATTGATGTCCTCCATTTGTGTGACACTCTTTTAGTGTATAATTAAGATGTACATTATTTAGCAAGGACTAGGGTAAATTGGATAGCGAACTTGGATTCATTGATTGTATAGTGTGAGGAAATGTTTTAGAGGGCCATGATGGTTATTTTCCATGATTTTTTATATTAGTTGATATGGCTCTTGAGAGTGAACTAGCTCACCTAGGTATACGGTAGCCTAAATGTCCTCTATATGATAGCTTTGAAAATATCAAATACATGTTTGATACTGTGTTGACACTAAGTTTTCCTACGAATAGATCACTAGAGTATGTAACCAACTTCTCTTTACCTCCAACATTAGAAAGTCACCCTCTTAGGAGATGAACTTGGCTGGGATGTAGAGATTTGAGCAACGCATTGATTTTTCATAATTAAAGTGTTATTCTAGAGTGGGAAACAACATAAT
>ML809802.1:28469-48622 GCA_009831015.1 Picea engelmannii | reverse complement strand
AAGGGTTTCTTTTATTGGAAAGATGTATTGGGAGGGGGGTTCAACAACATGATTTTGGGAGGTATTTAGCAATATCTAGTGAAATTAGAGGTATTCTTTAATATCCCATGAATGCACATGCTATGTCACAGGTTCACTAAGTGGAGGCCCCATGAGCCCCATGCATTATGAGTAAATCATTTCTTGCTAATTTTATCACACACTTGGCCTACTTTAGGCAATCCCAACACATGTAGATGAGACCCAACCATTGATTCATATGCATTGTTCGAAAGCATGGGGAACATTGCCATAGTTAGTGCCCACCACCCTAGCATCAAAATGAAAATTTTCGTACTCTCATCCTTTCCACTCAAATATAAAGAAACTTCAAAAGTTTAAGCTAGGTTTATGGTTGGGAGCATATCATCCTTAACCAAGAACAACAATTGTTAAATAGGTGGTGACCCCTAAAGACTGAAATAATCCCCCTCTTATTGCAAGAATGTTTCCTTCTAATACATAATTTGTATTAATTTTATTGTTAGTATTATGTGTTTGAGCTAATTAATTCTCTTATATAATTATCCTATAATACTTACACTCTAATAACATTATTATATATTAAATAATATTATTTATCTTTTAATTTTAATAATTATCACATTAACGTTAACGTTAGTTACTTAACAAACAATTCTTTTATAAAATGGCAAATGAAACATTCAATTAAAATAAACCTTATATTTAGGAGACAATTTCTCACCTTCCCTTACCTACCATTAGAACTCACTCATTGTATTTGAGATATCCTCGTATTTCAACACATAATTTTAGGATATAATTTCTCACCTTCCCTTACCTACCAGTGGGACTCACTCTTTGTATTTAAGATATCCTTGTATTTCAGCACATAATACAAGTTATAAATTCATGAACATATTTAATAAAAAAGGAAAATGTGTGTTTTACTTTTCCAATCTCATCAAATATAACCTTCTTAGATTAATTAAATACCATAATTTTGTTGTTATTTTACCTATACTTTTACTTAGATATAATTATCCTTAAAAAAACATTTTTATCATAAATTTTGATTTTCTTTATTAGAAGTATGGTCTTGTTATTTTGGTCGATTTTCTTGATTAAAAGTATGATTTTGTTATTTATGATCAAAATAGAGCTTTTCATTTGGGTCAAGAATCTTTAATAATATGAGTAAAGTTGAATATTTTATGATTTTGACCTTTTATGAGTTGTCACCATTGTAATATGATTAAATATTTTTTGTCAAAATTGTAATTTTAGATGGATTGAATAGTTGTTTTTAATGGGAAAATTGATTCCCCACCTTCGAACACCCCCACTGTAATTGGATTGTGCAATATTAACATCCAATATATGTAATTCCATCAATCCATATGATTTTTTCTGAATTTCATGCCAAAAATATCGATTTCCCTTCCCATTATTTTGAGCAACAAAAAAAAAAGCAATTCGTAGTATGTTTAAACTATGCCTTATAAAATTACCTATTGAGGTAGTTCATTCATAAAGATAATAGCATTTAAAATCCATCCACCAAGATTTTGTAATTGACCTTGTTATGAATTTATTTAAGCCTGGAAATTGATAAAATAGAATATTTATGCACTTCGAACACTTGATTAGGTGCATAAAGAATTTCAAAGGAGTTTCATTTGATATGGGTATTTCTTTGTCTAAGTTTACCTTGCAAATGCTTTTGGAATATTTCTAGCTATTACTAAAACTCATGAGGTTCTTTTAGTGTCCCCATTTTATCCCGGTCAATATTTTTGATACTATTTTTGGGATTTTATTTGCACAAACTAGAATCGATCATATGGTCAACATATTTTCATGTTTGGTTTCTAACTTTACAAAAACATATACATATTCCAAACTACAACTTTCCATAAATTTAATGCTTAAGAGAAACTCAAACTGGTGGAAGTGAGTCATGCTCACTCCCCCCCAACCATAAATTGACAATTTTTCCTCTTTTTTTTTTCACATCTAAATCTTGCAACAACAACACTATTCTATTCATGGCTCACTCTACAATCTTCGAGAGTCTCATATTGTATTTTTAAAATTTTTCCTTTCATGTTTGCCATTATGTAGGATCCACACTTGGGAGAAACCTTATTGGATCTATCGGAGTTAGAGTTTGATTTCATGAACTAAATCAACGAACAAAGTGTTTCAAGGGTTGAATTATATTTATCATAGGTTCCTTAATACACCATGTTTACCATTATGTAGGATTCACCCTTGGGAGAAACCTTGTTGGATCTATGATATTTAGGGTTTGATCTTATGAACTAAATCGACAGACAAAGAGTTTTAGGAGATTGAATTAGATATATTATAATATCCTTAATGTACCATCATCTTATTAGAGCTACTCCTCTCCTCTCAAGTAAAAATAATGGTCCTTTAGATGGCATTGTTGCTCCAACATAACTAGTAAGGATTGTCACACATATATTCCAAATGCATTTACTCTAGTTTTTTTCCATTTTTCAAATTTGGAACTTAGATTCTCATTTAATTTCTCATGGTGACAAGTTGTTGGAACCTTAATTTCTGATGGTTCATCATACTTCTTCTAGAATCAGTCGATTAGGTGGTCGACCTACATCTAGAATCAACCGGTCAGACAATTGACAAGATATCTACATCAATCGATTGAGTAGTCGACAAACCTGTCTGTCATACAATAGACCAATAGTCGAAGACAATCAATCGGTGGATCAACTAGTTGAGCAATTGACTATGAGTTGGACTGATGGACGGTTGGGACGAGAATCCTTGTCGAGGTGATTATACAACGTGGGTTTGACAAATTGAACTCTAACCATCGATGATTATATGTGGACAATATCTTCTCGATTCCAAGGAAGTTGGCTAGACCTTTAAGCTATAAATAATAGTCCCCACAGGTCATTATGATATGTGTTAGAATGTTGAACATGGTGTGTGTGTTCAATATGCATTGTGATGTTCTTATCACAATGTGCTATACTCAAGTGTTGTAATGATGTATTTAGACACCACCTATTATATTTGAAACTCATTCCACTTCGATTATCTACAATCCTATTTATTTGTTTCATATCAGGTTACACCCAATCTCCAACATGGTATCATAGTGACTGGTTGTGACCTTGCTTGCTGGACGTACAAATCAAGCTGAGTTAGATCTGTTGTTTGATTGAATCTAGGATGGTGATTTGCTGACTGTAACTTGTGGAAATAGATATAATCTATCTAGATATCGAAGATGGATCTAAAGATAAATCCTATAGTTTTGAATGGATAAAATTATGCAGTATTGGCACCAGACATGGAAACCCTACTAAAGAGTAAAGGACCGTGGCATATACGAAGACTCTGATTCTAGATCCAACAAATGATCAAGAAAACATCGTTGTTGATGGAAAGAAGGATGAGGCTATGGGGGTCATCACGATCTATATCTCGTGAGAGATTCGATTTCACATCATTGGAAACAACTTCCCTCATCAAGTCTGGAAGAAGTTGAAGTTGATATTTGAAAGAGGCGATGGAATCCACATCATGCAAATGGATAAAGAGTTGATCTCTCTCGATCCTCATTCTTTCAACAAAATAGAGGACTATTTGGTGTGTGTGAAGGAATTTGTTGATCCACATTCATGATCAATTTTTGGACATACATACTTATCCTTAAACTTCTGCCTTTTGTTTTTGTTTTCTTCTTGAATCTCCTTAGTCTCTTTTTCCTTTTAAGATGCGGGTTTTAGGTCATACTATAATCAAATTTTCAGGTCTGCACACCTGCAATCTCGTGTATTTATATTTAGTCTTTTTCCTCTCTCTCAAATTTTCCAACATTTAGTCAATTTTCATGTGATGTGGGAGTCCAACATGTCCGACACTGGCATTTTCCTAGGCTTGCAGACCCTAAATCATGATACCCTCAAATTTCACCTCTTACCTCCGCATCCTCCAAAATGCACATTTTTACCTTTTCATACTTAGCCACTTTATGGAAAATGTGGATGCAGAGAAGCTCATTATCTTATTCACCTTTTTCCCATGTCTTTAGACTTACATGTCTGTCGACCTGCAATCCCCCATTCTACAAAATGTACCTCTTATTTCTGCAACTCACAAAATCACCCTTTCCCATACTTATTCAATTTTCTTACTTCGGGTGCGTGCCCCTTCCACTTTTACCTTTTCATCCCCGTATGCTCGTAGATTCGTAGACCTGCATCCTACATAATGCACCTTCTTTTCCTTGTTATGCACCTCCATACTTAACCACTTTTCATCCACCACGACATCCAATCACCACTTCGTGTCGCATTTATTTTCCTCGCCACATCAGCCGCCACTTGTGTGGACATAGTGTCATTATTAAAGTGGCGAAGATCCTGTAAACCTTGTAATAAATTTGAAAATCTTGTCATGCAGACCGACAACTTTGAAACAAGAACTACGACGATTAACTTATCAGAGAAATATGTGGTAAATTAAATAAGAACTAATTTTCCAAGATGTAAATATCAACAATAGCACCACCTATTTCCATGGCTAGAAAATAGTGTAAATAATGTCAATTAAGAGAAAATAATTGTATCGCAGGTATAAATTAAATACGCTCAGACATGAAGATCAAGAGTTACAATGGTTGTGAGATTACAATTACTACAAGGCGCTTCCTCCAGCTGAGAAAAAGATGAACATGATCTGGAGTTCAGGCATAACCCTTGCTGGTTTTGTTCCATAGGTAACACATTAGAAAGAACTTGTTCATTGGTGTGTAGATAAATTCAATTCAAAGAAGAGAATAGTACAACTCCAAGGAAAAAAACCTATTTCTTTAGATCCTTCAATATTTACGAGAATGCTATGACTACCCATGCTCACCATGGGATTCAATGGAGAAGAGGCTAATGAATTAATCAAATAACAAAAAGGAGGAGGAGAACTCCTTGATAAATATCCGGTCAACCCAAGAAATGACACTAGATTTTCCAAGATTGAGGTAAGTTCCTTGAAATACCCATACAAGGAATTTTCCTTGTTATTTGCTCGTATCATTGGTTTGGAGTCCACGACATTTGTGCCAAGAAATATCATTATTCCCTTCATTTCCTTGTGCATGAGAATGCCATCATATATTGGGGTCACATTGTTTCTATTGAAATCTCATTTCAATTAAGTAATTTGAAAAAGACCTGGAAATTTTATATGACATCCAACTTTTTTTTCACCATAGCCTACTGTCATGTGTTTGAGGACTTGCTGAGGGAAATGATAATTGATTTTAAGATGGAACCAGTCTTCACCTAGTATTCATATTTGTGGAGGCAGAAATCTCAGTACAATTTTTACCCGGATAACAATAATGTAGTTTTTGGCCCTAATACGTCGAGATTATCACTTGAAGCTACCACCATTCTCATGGGGAAAGGAGTTTTCAAGAATACTGAAGATTTCAATATTACAAGGTTATTTGGTTGTGAAGAAAATCCTTTCCTTCTCCCATTATATGTATCAGATAGGCATTTTGTTGTAGAATTTCGCAAGCAATATAAGTCCTGGGATCACTTCTTCAATGCGAAGAGAAAGAAGTAGTTTATCACACTGCCTTGGAAAATTGGATAAATCATTGTAAAACACATGTCCCATTTGGATGAACTTGCAAGTCATCTTGACCAAATTGGCTTAAAAGAAGGTGAACTTGTTGAGGGTTTCGACCCAAATGATATGTTTATTGCACGTATGGCCTCAATTGCTTATTCTTTTTATTTTACCAAAATTGAGCAGTTTAAAGAAGGAGGTGGAGATAATTTGAATCTCCTAGACATTTCAGTCAACTAGGTTTTTAATGAAATGGAGGAATTAGTTAGTACCAATGAGGGATATCGACAACATGGTAGAGAAGTAACATATAGAAATCCCAATTCACCGAATTTGTCTAAAAAAAGTACCTTGGTAAGAACAAAACCTAGGAGTAGTGGTTTGGAGATGAGAAAAACACTGGCTAGAAGTTCAGATGATGGTGGTGATAAGGACCCACCAAAGAAAAATATTTTTGTATACACTTTTTCCAAAAGGAAAAGGGATATACAAAAAAAAGGGTTAGGCATCCCTGAAACTCAAGAAAGCCCATGGGCTATGGATGTGGATGAGCTTATCGAAGAACCCATTTGGTCTGAGAAAAGATTATTGGAAACCCGAGAAATCGCTGAAGCCCTAGTCACTCAAGAACCTAAGATATTCAAAGAAGGTTCTGTAACTTTTCACCACATGGCCTACAATTGAGCATCTAAAAAATTGTTAATTGCGAAATTTAATACAAAAAACAAAACATTATCTGAGAAATGGAAATCAACAATTGATTTCGATGGGGTTGCACCATAAAAAGTTGTACAATTCCATGAAGCAATCAAAGAATCCCTGAAACATGTTGTGCATTACAGCTTCATGAGACATCCTCCAGATCGTTCTCCTCTGGACTGAGTTTAGACATTTGTGTGAGGAATCCCAAGTGTTGGGAGTTCCCATGTGATGGGTGTGCACCAGACTATGGACTAAGTTGTGATGACGTGTGGTCTCTTTCTTTGTACTCCTCTAGACTGAGTTAATTCAGCTTGATATAATCTCTTGATTTGTACTCCTTTGGAATGAGTTGAGTCAGCTTGAGATGGTCTCTTGCCTTGTACTCCTATGGACTCAATTGAGTCGACTTGAGATGGTACTCCCGTGGACTCACTTGAGTGATCTTTTGAGTAGGACGTCCCTATGGCTGAGCATAGGTGGATGTGTCCCTAGTGGCTGAGCACTAGTGGATGTGTGATATCCTTGCTATATTGTCTGAGAGTAAGATTTGCTTGTAACCCTAATTTGTGATGTAAAGGGTAGAAGTTGGCCCCACCATATGTGAAAGATAATAAATATTTGTGTAATGATTAATTATATTATTGAGTTATTGATTTCGGCCCTATTGTTCCAATAGACACACCTTTTTCTATGTCAAGTCTTGTATAAGTAGAGGTGAATCCCCATTGAGGATTTCACACACTCACTTGCCATTTCAAAATTTCAACAAGTGCATGTACGACTGAAGTGCACAACTCTCTTGGGTGCTAGGTTCTAGGATTTGGTAAGCACCCTTTTTTGTGCTAGGTATATGGTGTTGGGGGATCTTCTATTGAGAATATAGCAAAGGATTGCTAGGTTTTTCTCTTGTTTGAGAAGGGTTTTCCCAGGATACTTCTTGTGTTGTTGTGCATGGTTATTCTTCTTGTGATTTTGGTTATGGAAACACTTGTTTATGTTGTTGCTGCATTTGTTTATGGTTCAAGTACATGCTAAATGAAATAAACCTCATGCTTGAGATAAGAATAAAAAAATTAACATGGTTTCAGAGTAGATTTCTTGAAGAAACCAATGCACAAGTTTTCTAGCAAGCCGTCACCTCCCAGTTGTAGAAAAGTATGCCCCCCCTAGGGTTTTTGGAAAAGTACGACCCTCCATCTTTTTACAGTTTAAAATTTTTATACTTGAGCATTGGGGATAATTATTGCATAGAAGAGTATGACCTCCTTCAGTGCACCTCCATAGACTCTGAGATTGAAAATCATAGAACTTTTGATTTTTGGCCCTCAGGTTTCTAGGGTTTCTTTAGAAATTTTAGTTTTAGGGTTTCTGCACTCATTGAAGGATTTTTCAAGCTTACCTGTGTCCTTCTGACTTTCAAGGATTATTGTTAGTAGTCATAAGTCCAAATAAACCTAAGGTTTCTAGCCTAGCCTAGCCATTAGGTTTCCTATCCTAAGCCGTTAGGTTTTGTGGAATAATATGCAAACCACAAGGAACAAAACTTTGGTGGAAGATAGGCTTGATGGATAAAGAAAATTCAGTTCCTGGAAGTCAAGACTATAGATTACCTTGGAAGAGGATGACCTATTGAGTGTGATACAAAAGACTCTACCAGAAATGACTACCGATGAAGAGAAGTAAGAGTGGAAGGAAGATGACGTCAAAGCAAGGAAGATAATCATCTATTAAGTAAGAGATCATATCCTACCTCGTATTTCCAACTTGAAGACAACTTATGAGATGTATGATGCATTAAAGAATATGTTTGAGAAAAACAACACCCCTAGAGATCTTACATTGAAGAGTTAGCTTCAACATATCAAGATGACAAAAGCTGACACTGTTGCTACCTTCTTCATGAAGATTTCAGAGATCAGAGATCAAATAGGTTCCATTGGAGAAACCATATCAGACAAAGATCTTGTCTTGACTACTCTCAATGCTCTTCCAAGACATTGGGAACCATTTCTTCAAAGTATCAATGGTAGAGAAGAAATACCTAATTTTGATCATCTATGGATACACTGTACCCAGGAATAAATCAAATTTATAGCCAGAGGAGTGCAAGACTCCCCTCATGATAACAATCACGCTGTTTCTTTTCATACAAAGAAAGGTAAAAGAATAAATAGAATAAGTTTCAACAATGCATTCAAAGACAAGAATACTTGATCAAATTCAGGTCATGAACACAGAAAAGACAAATCAAAGATTCAGTGTTTCAGATGTGACAAGTATGGACACATTTTGAGAGATTGTCCTACCAAGAAGAAAGGAAGACAACTTTCCTCCACTACTGATGTTGATCTAGAGCCACATCAAAGAGATGAAGACATAAACGATGAAGCCTTCTTCTTAATATCAACACTCTCAGGTAAAGTTCCTACTAATAGTGATATTTGGCTAATTGACAGTGGTGCCTCCAGGCACATGACCAGATATAAATATCATCTTACAGACCTTGTTGAGAAAGCGTCTAGTCTACATGTTGTACTTGGAGACAATGCCAGCTATACTCTGAAAGGGGTTGGAACTTCTACATTCCAACTAGATTCTGACATACCCCTTTAGTTGAGTGAGGTATATGTACCTGGGATGAAAAGGAACCTTGTATTTATTTCTACCTTAGATGATAAAGGCTACAAGGTTACCTTCTCTGAAGGAAATGCTCTTGCATGGCGCATGAACTCACATATGAATTATTCCCGAGTGATTGGTGTTCAGGAAAACAACTTATACAGATTGACTGTTCAACCAATCCAAGCCCTGTTACATGATATTATCAACTTGAGTGAGCTATGACATAGGAGACTTGCTCACATCCATTATAGAGCCCTTCTCACTCTGGGAAGATGGTACCAAGCCTTCCAGAGATACATATTCAACATGATGGTGTTTGCAGAGGTTGTGCTCTTGGAAAAAATGTCAAGGGGTCCTTCTTGAGTAGTGACAATAGATCCAAGGGGATCTTGGACTTGATATATTCATATGTGTGTGGACCCATGACTGTTTCTTCCTTGAACGAATATTTTTACTATGTTCTCTTCATCGATGATCACTCTTGGAAGACGTGGATTTATTTCTTGAAGACCAAGGATGGAGTCCTTGCAAGATTTCAAGAATTTAAAGCTCATGTTGAGAATCTGACCGAGAGGAGGATCAAGGTGCTGCGATCAAATAATGGAGTAGAGTACACCTCGATGGATTTCAATAATTTCTGTATTGAGGCAAAGATCAAGAAGGAGTACACCGTTCCTTATAACCCTCAACAAAATGGGGTTTCATAGAGGAAGAACATAACCATCATTGAGGCAACCAAAGGCATGATACATGATCAGAATCTACCTATGATTCCTTGGGCAGGAGAATCCATGAAAACAATGTATGTTTAGAACAAGAGTCCTCACCAGATTTTGAAGAACATGACTCCCAAAGAATCTTTCACCAGAGTGAAGCCTGAGGTTGGACACTTCAGGATATTTGGGTGTAAAGTATACTTTCATGTACCCAAGGAGAAGAGAACCAAGCTAAACCCTTCAGGAAAAAAATGTACATTTGTGGGGTACAATGAATCTTTGAAGGAATAACAGATCTACATCCCTGGTCAGAGATAGTGTAACACACCCATGGTGAGGCATAAAAATTTTGTGCTTCTTAAAAGAATTGATGTCCTCATTTGAGGATTCTACTCTTCCAAGGCTTTCCCGCCACAACCTCCATGCTCCGAACCGAACTTAGAACTGGAAAATATCTTCTTCTAAGTCCTTTGGGTTCTTCCATTCCCCTTATGCTTTCATATGCCCGTGAGCTATGACCAGATGCCAAAACAACGAGCACCAAAACAATCACTGCACAAATTTCCCCAAAATGGTAATTCTCCGAAGTTCACAATTCAACGCCACGTGTCCTTGGGGATTTCGACGGTCCCGATTCACTTCAGGACTTCGACGTTTGGGAGTCTCAAACGATCACACAACCTTTCCTCCCAAAGTACTATGTACCCGGAGTTCTAGATCAAGCGCCACACATTCGTTGTAAATCAATGACTTAGTTTCATTTAGGGACTTTGACACTCGGGAGCTTCAGACATTTCTGCAGCCTTTTTCTCCCGGAGCATTTTCTTCTAGAGTCAAGGATCATGCCCCACATGTCCTTCCAGGTTAATGGTCTTGGTTTACTTTGGGACTTCGACGTTCGGGTGATTCGAACATTCCAACTGTTAGAAAAACAGGACCGCGGAGCAATAAAATAAAACAAATGCGGAAACAAAACACAGAAGATACACAATACAAGAGAGACATAGATTTACGTGGTTCACCCAATGTGGGCTACGCCCACCAGAGAAATTTCCAGGTCCTTCGTTTATTATTATCCAACAAACGAAGGGATACAACCTATAGAAAAACCTGCTGTAACTTCCTCTTCTTTCTCTCACAGTCTCCTCTCTCAAAATACAATACTTGCCATAATGCATAGCCGCAATACATTTCCCTCATAACAGAGGGTTTCCTTCTTGGGAAAAAAACCCTAACATAATTTCTACCGTTAGATCTACGACCTTATAATGAACGGTCTAGATTTACAATGAAATTACAATATACATTTACAAGGCAATTTTTCCTTCGGGGGCTTAGCCCCCGAACCCCCATTGGGGGACGCTGCCCCCAAATCCTTGCCAGGGGCCCACTTGCTCCCGAACCCCCTAGCCAGGGGGATATCCCCCCCGAACCCCACAAAGGGGGTACCCCCCCTCTGCACTCCCCCGCGTGGAAGAGTGTACATACTTCTGGGGTGTAAAGTCTTCATGGGGTATAAACATGGCTGAAAGAAAGGATCTCTTAATCAGGAACATAATCAGGCTCCACAACCAACACCAACAATCCTTTCTCCCGGAGTATTTTCTTCTGGAGTCAAGGATTGTGCGCCACACATCCTTCCCGATCAACGATCTTGGTTTACTTTGGGACTTCGACGTTCAAGAGTTTCTACCTCTCCACACTCGCTTTCTCCCTAAATGATTTCACCCAAAGTTAACGATCTATCGACGCGTGTCTCCCATGAATTGATGACTACAAATTACTTCGGGACTTCGCGCTTCGGGAGTTCCAAAGTACTCACCAACGCAAACCCCCAGAGTGCAATCCTTCTGGAGTGTCAGATCTTTGGACACATGTCCCCCACTATCAACGTTCAGGATGAACTCCGACAATTCAGACTTCAGGAGTTATCGCCTCTTGCCACAAGCTTTCCTATGGAGTGAATTTTCTCCAAAGTGGCAGATATTCTGATGCATTTCCTCTGAGATCGATGACTCAGGTGAACTCCGGCCTCCGGGCCTTTGGGAGTTTTCGCTTCACACTGTCAGCACTCTGTAATTTTCCCAAGGCTGTGGAAACAATCACAAAGTTAATATCAAACCACTTGGAATCCTGGATCTAGCCCTCCAAGACTCAGAGAGGGATCTCTCTGTATGATATAGCTTTGTTTATGTTAGAGTTTAGGCTAGTTATTACTGTACAAAGGTTTTGATTTAAAGAATTGGGTAGGGGCAGAGAAGAGGAACCATTGGGCTATGGAGTCACAATTCAGAATGGATCAAAACCAGGTCACGATAGTCTAATATTGCAGGGTAAAGTAGGAAAATCCATTGGATCTTCAAGATTTAATGCATGGAGGAGATGAAAAGGTCTAGAAATCAAATAAAAAACAGAGCAATCAAGAATTCTGTTTTCAATCTTCAATGGAAAACATAGAAACTATTTTAAGCCAAAGACAGAGGGTAAATTAAAACAAATTCTACTGTTAATCTTCTCAAAACAATTCAGAAGGTAAGAAGTACTGGTGATAACAAAAAAATAAATTTACAAAGAAAAGATACACTTCACTAATGGAATCTGTCACAGGAATCCTGCAATGATTACATTGTATTATTGGATTGATGAACACATGAAGCTCTGTGAGCTTCTTTACAATTTGGATCCTATTATACCAGGTCCCAACTGACCAACCATTGTACATTTGAATTATAAAAATATATAGAACAAACTCACCCCTAGGCTCAAGAGGTTGAAATCAATAACCTGACCAAAAATAGAAACAAATCCCTGAAAATTTTGAACTCTCTGCCATGAAAGACGGGCCAAACTGCTGAAAATAGGGGTCAACTCAAACATTCGTATCTCCTAGAATATGAAAACTGTGAAAAAAATGAAATATTTTATTGTATATGAGTCCATCCTGAGAAAAAACCTCTTTCGGTTTTTCCAAATTCATGTCGAGCTCTCCAAAACAGCTACTGCAAAAACATGACAAAATCAGGAAAACTGGAAACCCGAAAAATGGTTCTTAGAGATGGGTTTGATTCTCCCAATCTCTAATACATGTGAAAAAAATGAGAGAAATTATTGTTCTTCAGCCCGTTTTAGAGAAAAACCTCTTTTGATTTTCCAAAATTCCTTCTGGTTTGCCCAGAATATCTCTCGGAAAATAGGTGGTCAAGCTGGGAATAAACGGTTTTGATTTTTGGTGAAAGTGGTTTCGGAGATGGGATAGTGTTTTTCGAACCCCCTTAGGGTGGTAAGTGGTATTAGGGGGGGTCCGAGTTCACCGGATGGTGACAAGTGTCCTCAGTGGTTTTGCATATTGGACCCCCTTTTGGTTGAGTGATGTAAGGGGGGTCCGATATATGGGGAAAAGGTAGGTGTTAGAACTTTAGGATAGTTTAAAATTTTATTTTATATTTTATTTTATTTGTTTCTGCTTTTTGCTTTTTGTTTTTTTAATGCTTGTTTTTTTGTTTTATTTTTATTTGTTTTTATTTTATGTTTTATATTATTGTTTTTTTTTTTTTTAATTTATATGTTTTATGATTTTTTATATAGTTTTTATTTATTATATGCATTTTTATTTGTTTTATATTGTTTTGTTTAATTTTTAATTAATGTTTGATTAATATATTATTACACTAACCTCATTTTTAACCTAAACACACCAACCTAGTTACTAGTTATTAATTAATTAGTAATTAATTTATTATTAACAACCCTAACCTAGTTTTACTAATCTAACTACACTAATAGATAATTAAATTAACTTTATTATGCTAATTAGTATTAAAAAATGCCACTAACCATTTATTATTAACCTAATGTTTTTTATCCTAAGTTTGTTTATTCATGTAGGGACATAATTGGTGGAGGGGTGAAGAAATGAAGGGCGAGGGAATGAAGGGTGCAACAAGGTGATGAAGGATCGGGTGAAATGGATGAAGGGAGAAGTGAAATCAACCGAGACCAGCAAACCAGATATCTTCATTATGAGAGAAATGCCAAACAAATAGTTGAAGAAACAAATCACCTATGATTATAGGACCCCAACATAGGCTCCACCCGGGGATGACAACTCTTTCAGGAGGTGACAACAACCACTGAACTCTGAACATGCAGACCAGTGTTTTATCCATTGGGATGATCCCAAAACATTATTTTGCAACTTGTACCTATGTTGATATTTCAATTGAGACCACATCAAAATGAAGACTGAAATTTGAAATTGAAAAATTGTTGAAAGGGATGCTAAAAGAGTTGAACTTATTTGCACACTGCTGAAAACGATGCTCAAATGGCTGAGCTTATTCAAATTGCTATCTATCCTATACTGCTGAAAATCATGCGGAATCAAATAATACAAAAATGCTAGTGAATCCAGTCAAGTAGATGCTGAAACAAGTGAATTACTTGATTTCTTGTTAGCACAATCAAAAGGACAACTTGACCCTTTGGCCATAGAGTAAAAAATGCAAAGTGTAATGGCCACTGCTAAAAACATGATTGATCTTTTATGCTGAAAAAACATTCCATGTAGTCTTCTTTGGGATCAGGAAAGACACGACCTATTTCTTGACTTTCAACAAATTTATGGTCATAATTGGGTATGACACATATGCTTTTTACATCGTTATACAATTTCTGATATGGCTGCAAATTTTCTGATGCACTTTGAAATGAAACTCTTGCTGAAACAAACCATGAAAGAGGCTGCCTAATCATGTCTATATCATAGCTTCTTTTAAGCTCATAACTAGCCAATGAACCATGACTTTGAAAACACAAGTCATCCAACACATCAACTATTGGATCTTGCAGAAATTGGGAGGACTGCTTCATTGGTTCCAATACAAATTTCTGATTTTCTGTGTGCTTATCATCCATGACATGATTAAAATTTTTATTCAAAAACTGAAATGAATTGAAGGTTAATGGTATAGATTTATAATGCATTAATTCATATTATGTCTCAGGCTCTAAGCTTTCATATGGAATTTGAAAATCAATGTAGCTCAAGGGCTGCAATTCTGGGTCTAGAACAACTTCCATATCATCAGTGACATCTTCAACTGAGTGATCATAACATTCTTCATCTTTACTATCGACAACTTGTTTATAATTTTCTCTCAGAATTTGAAATGAAGAGAAACATAAAGGCATAGATATTTCACTTACTTTGAAATTTGCTACATTTTCCTCATCGCTGTCATGATTGTTGTGCAAAGGATGATTGTCATATTTAATCCATAACTGAGCTTCTTCCTGCCAAAATTATGCCACTGGTTGCTTTGAACAATCAACATCTATTTTAGCCACATAATCATCATCATAGTGATCATACTTGGGTAGATTATCCAGGTAAGAAATGTCATCAAACATGCACATCATATCAGCTAGTTGTTCCTCTCGAAGTTGAGTTTGAGTCTCATCTTTGACCAGGTTGTGAATTGAATACATGAAATAATCATTTTCCAATCCATGATACCAAAGGTGAGCTGCAAAAGTCCCGAGAACAATGATCCTTTCTTGCTCTGCAATGAATGGTACATGGTGTCTTTGAACATCAAGTTTTTCTCTTATGCTAATCTTGTGCAACATTTCTTTCATTGTGCTGTCCAGAATGTCTAGTTTAGCTTCTGAAGATTTCAACTGCTCCTTTGTTATTTTCTCCCTTTCTTCTTCCTTGATCTTTGACCTTTTGATTAGCAAATTTGCTTCCACACTAATTGCACTATCTTGCATCTCCTTGAGTGTAGTAGTTTTCCTTTCTCTTAGTTGAAATGCCATCTCTAGATCAAAGGCATATGGGTAGTGTAAAAGAGCTGAACCGGGAGGTGTTCTTATATCAACAGGCATGGAATTGTAAACTTGATTGAATCTGACTGAAAATTGTTGCACTGTCTCTCCTTACTGTCTTTTCAAATGATCATACTCTTCTAAAATGAGAAAAATATTTCTCTTGATCTCCCATTTACCAAGGAAGACTTCTACAAACTGATCAAAATTGGAGATGATTGCAATTGACAAACTTTTGAACCATTCCTTAAATCTGTCTTGCAAAGAAAGAGAAAAAAGTCTAATGCAAACATCATTTTCCTCAACCTCAAAAATATCAAGAAAATTCTCAAAACCTTGAATGTGTTTCTCAGCAGTGATGTTACCATATTCTCCATCTAATCTAGGAAGGTATTTGTAGTAATTGACAGAAAAGTCATGAAGTATAGGGGGTAATATAACATGCTTGTATCTATCTGGAATATTTACAGGTGTAGGAATATGTATAGGGGTTGTAAAACTTGGCTTGATTTCTTGAGGGTCCTTAGGTTGAATTTGATCAACATAAGTTTCAACAATATGGTCTTGGCCAGATTCACAAAAAGAGAGGAAATAATTAAAAATAAAACCTATTATGTCTTGGATGAAATTACAACTTGCATACCTGATCTTTTCATATTGTCTTATCATGTTTCAGGTTCTTCCTCCATCAGATTCTTTGAATTGGAAATGATATGGAATTGATTGGAGTCGCCAGGTGGATGATTCAGCCTTCTTGTGTTTGGTCACTGTCCACCATCAGTAATCAGATCTGGAACTTGATATGCTTTTTGAGGAAGGTTCCCTAGTATGGTCGCCACTCTGTTAGCACTCTGTAATTTGTCCAAGGTTGTGGAGGCATTCACAGAGGTAACATAAAACCACTTGGAGTCCTAAATCTAGCCCTCCAATACTCAGAGAGGGCTCTCTCTGTCTGATCTAGATTTGTTTATATTATATTTTAGGCTAGTTATTACTGTACAAAGGTTTTGATTTAAATAATTGGGTAGGGGCAGAGAAGAGGAACCATTGGGCTATGGAGTCACAGTTCAGAATGGATCAAAACCAGGTCATGACAATCTAATATTGTAGGGAAAGGTAGACAAATCCATTGGATCTTCAAGATTTAATGCATGGAGGAGATGAAAAGGTCTAGAAATCAAATAAAAAATAGAGCAATCAAGAATTCTGTTTTCAATCTTCAATGGAAAACATAGAAACTATTCTAAGCCAGAGACAGAGGGTACATTAAAACAAATTATGCTCTTAATCTTCTCAGAACAATTTAGAAGGTAAGAAGTAATGGTGATAACAAAAAAATAAATTTACAGAGAAAATATACACTTCACCAATGGAATCTGTCACAAGAATCTTGCGATGATTACACTGTATTATTGGATTGATGAACACAGGAAGCTCTATGAGCTTCTTTACAATCTGGATTCTATTCTACCAGGTCCAAACTGACCAACCATTCTACATTTGAATTATAAAAATATATAGAATAGACTCACCCCCAGGCTCAGGAGGTCGAAATCAACAACCTGGCAAAAAATAGAAACAAATCCCTGAAAATTTTGAACTGTCTTCCATGAAAGATGGGTCAAATTGCTGAACATAGGGGTCAAATCAGACATTCGTATCTCCAAGAATATGATAGCTGTGAGAAAAATCAAAGAGGTTATTGTATATGAGTTTGTTTTGAGAAAAAACCTCTTTCTTTTTTTCCAAATTCATCTCCAACTCTCCAAAATAGCTACCGCAAAAACATGGCAAAATCAGGAAAACCGGAAACCTGAAAAATGGTGCTCAGAGATGGCTTCGATTCTCCCAATATCTGATACCTGTGAAAAAATGAGAGAGGTTATTTTTATTCAGCCCGTTTCAGAGAAAAACCTCTCTCTTTGTTTCAAAATTCCTTCTGGTTTTCCCAGAATCACTCTCGGAAAACAAATGGTCAAGATGGGAAAAAACAATATTGATTTTTGGTGAAAGTGGTTTCGGAGGAGGGAGAGTGGTTTTCAGACCCCCCTAGGATGGTAAGTGGTATTTAGGTGGGGTCCGAGTTCATGTGATGGTGACAAGTGTCCTCAATGGTTTTTCATATTGAACCCCCCTTTTGGTTGAGTGACGCAAGTGGGGGTTCGATATATGGGGAAAAGGTAGGTGTTAGAAATTTAGGATAGTTTAAAATTTTATTTTATATTTTTTTATTCGTTTTTTCTTTTTATTTTTCTTTTTATTTGTTTTTTTTTATGTTTTATACTTTTTTATTTTTTATTTTATGTTTTTTTATTTTTTAATTTATATGTTTTATTATTTTTTATAGAGTTTTTATTTATTATATGCATTTTTATTTGTTTTATTGTTTTATATTGTTTTGTTTAATTTTTAATTAATGTTTGATTAATATATTATTACACTAACCTCATTTGTAACATAAACACACTAACCTACTTACTAATAAACACACTAACCTACTTTATTATGCTAATTAGTATTAAAAAAATGCCACTAACCATTTATTATTAACCTGATGTTTTTTATCCTAAGTTTGTTTATTCATGTAGGGATGAAATTGGTGGAGGGGTGAAGAAATGAAGGGTAAGGGAATGAAGGGTGCAACAGGGTGATGAAGGATCGGGTGAAATGGATGAAGGGAGAAGTGAAATCAACCGAGCCCAACAAACCAGATATCTTCATCATGAGAGCAATGCCAAACAGATAGTTGAAGAAACAAATCACCTATGATTATATGACCTCAACACACACAATCCATTTTCCTCTGGAGCATTAAACCTCCGAAGCGAAGTATCTGGTGCCACGTGTCTCCTAGCGCCAATGACTAGGATGGAATTTGACACTTCGGGTCTTTGACGATTTCACCTGATCCCCACCTATAAACTTCAAGAGTGTGCAAGTTATGGACTAAAGGATTTGTCACCACGCATCCTTTATAATGGATGGTCAGGATCTACTCCGGCCTTTGGGACTTCAGGAGGTTGAATCACTCCTCGACTGAAATCTCTCGGAGTTGGTCAATGCTGGGTTGACCACGACCTATATCAGATGATCCTGATCTATCCATGTAGACCCTATATTGATGGTTCACATTACTTTGCTACTTCGTTCTTTAGGGGTTTTGGCGTTACTAAGCCTTTATTCTCTTGAAGCGATCAACGTCGGGTTGACTACCTCATAGATTTGATGGTCGGGATGGCTCCTAGACATCCTCAGATCTACAACCTAGATTAACTTAGGGACTTCAGGACTTCGGGGAGTTTACCTCCCTCACAAGGAACTCGATCATTTCGATGAACTTGCGAATTCCGAAGGACACAAGGGTGTAACTCCTGTGCGCTTTCCCATATCCAACGGTCATGACAAACCTTGGCTCTCCTCGAGTGGATCTCGTCCGTTTGTCTTCCAAACAAAGGAAAAACTTCCCTTTCAATACTTCAATCTCGCTATTCTTCCTGAGATTTGTTAGCTTTGAAAGAATTAAGAGCTTTGTGCTCTTTCTCTTCAAATTAACACTTAGAAGGACCTTCTGCGCACCTCTTGCACTCCTTCATCAATCTAGAATTTAAGAAGTTCTCGGCCTTTGCCCACCTGACAGAGACCCCGTGCATACCTACACTACCTCTCCTGAGCTTAACATGATTCTTCCTTGCTTATACTCATAATAATATGGAAATAAAGGGACACAACATATCCATTAAGCAATCATGCACATCCCTGAAAACATTCACAGTATATCCAATTTTATCATACAATTACAACTCAATTACACATGGTATGAGAATACTTATCTATTACAAGTTGCAACCAACTAATTGACTGTGGGTGAGTTCCTTTCCTCCCAAGCATAGGCTCAGAGTCATTCGTCCTTAGCGCTCTGGACACCCCCGTGCTAAGCCATGATATCACTAGGGAACTATGCCATCTCTCGGAGACCTTCTCCCTATCACAGTATCCCTGTGAGGTTTATCAGATACTTCCTCAACATCAAGCTTGCGTTTGGGTCCTTCAGGTCGTTTTCTCTGCACTTCCTTTTGGTTCGCGCATCTCCTTCCAAGCTTGCACTCTCCTCTCGTATTTCCTCTCTCCCTCTCCATGTGTATCTTACCTTCATTCTTTAGGAAGGTTCCCAACCTATCCTATTCCTTCTGTCAGAAGGAAGCTCGGGTCTGCAGGTCTCTGTGGTACTTCGGGATGACAACCCATGTTTCCATTCATGGGGGTGGTTGATTATTCAACCACCAATTGTTTCCTTTATTAACTAATTCTTTCCTCTAGAGATATCATGGATTGTACTTCAAGGCTTCACCCCCTAACAGTTAGTTATGGGAAATTTAACAATAATACATTTACATCGTCCACATGCCTTAGCATGGTAATCCTATTTTATGATTAATTACAATCTGGGGGAAACAAGGGTGTTACAATCCCCTCCCCCTTAAAAGGGAACATCGTCCTCAATGTTCTTTGTCAGTAACACTTGTTAGAATATTTAGACACTTAGGAGTTAGTTAAGATCTACTTGGTCTAATATGTCGTTAGGTAAAAGTGTGTTTCTTTAGTATGCATTAGTATGCATTTGTAGTTAGGAAATCCGACGGTCACGATATG
>ML809801.1:180992-196216 GCA_009831015.1 Picea engelmannii | reverse complement strand
ACACACACACAGACACACACATATTACATCATATCATTAATTGAGGCTTGTTACTAAGTATGAGGGAGATGTGTAATTCCTTGAACCATGTTCAACACACACAAACACTCACATATTACATCGTATCATTAATTTTTAATGATTTAGTGCATTAATTTAAGTGATAGTGCATGCCAAAATTAGCAAGTTGCATATATTTAAACAATTATTTAGTGAAGGTATCATTATTAACATGCTAAAGGTGGGAGTGAATTTCATTAAATATCAATATCCAACAACATGGAATAAATTGCAAATAAACATAATGCCAAAACGTAGATAATAAAAATAAAATAAAATTAATGTGACTAGAATATGAATACAATAAACATATATATGGCAATATAATAACCATATTATGTTATATGCAAATATATGATGAACACATGTTACCAAAGAAAATTATATAATGAGATATATATTATCCCTACAGTAATAAAACATTCCTCAACAGTTTTCAATCTAAAAAAGGTTTTCACCTCAATGGATTTGATCATTCTCAACACATGATAGATGGGGAATTAAGATGGATTTACACTTGTTACTAAATTAGATATATTTCTTCTACATGTCAAATATGAAAATTAGTCTAAGTAGATGTTAATCATCATCATCATAATATGTGAGATAAGATAAAATGGTATCCCTCCCTCCCTTATCCAATCAATGACATAAAGTACTCTAGTCCTCCATGGGAACACTAGATGATAACGTTTCGCATATCCCCGTCATGTGTCGCCCACTAAAATCTCTCTCGGTGGTTTTATGTGTGATGACATGTTCTTCCGAGTGACCACGTCCTCATCCATTCCCCTTGCATTGTGTTGTGTTGGTGACAGGAGGAGATATGATTGCATGTAACACTACAGCCTCGACTTTTCTATTTGGTTGACCACATGGTGTAGCCATAGGTTTTCAATGGAGAAACTCACGACGACGTGATTCTAGATTTCCTAGTTTAAATGGATAATTTTTAAGTCTACATACTGAGGTTCAATAGTCATCATTTATTATCCCCGGATGGGGTTCCACGTAGAATAGGGAGGACACGTGGGGACGAGCTGGGTAGGGCCATAAATACTGGCCACCGACTCCCATCTCCTCATCATTAAGATGGGAGTGAGCCTGAGCAGCTAAAACCAGAGGACGAGGCCTCTCATGCGAGTGAAGAGGATGGAGGACCAATGCACTAAGGGCATAGCCTTAATGGCCAAGGCTGTCATAGTCACCTTCATCCTTATCAACCACTCTGATGGTTATGCAATGCATTTGGGAGTTGAGCAATTGAAGGCTGAACCTTCGGAGTGTTGGTGCAGAGACACTTACCCATTTGGAATTTTGGTTATAGCTATGCTCCTCTACATGACGAGAGTAAGAGGACGGCCTCACAGAGGCGTTGCGTGGTATGCATTTGACTCCCATAGAAAGAGGCAGAATAAGTTTGAAAGACCGCTAGCTATGGCGTGCACTCGAAGAACCAGGAAGCCTTGGACGCCTCCCACGGCTTGTGTGGAGGAGATTGTTACGGACGAACCCATCCAGGTTCCTCCAGCACATCTCCTCTTCACTATTCCAGATAATTGGGATTCCCCCACTTGTTTCGTGGACAAAGCCAAGCCTCAGGATCCAGGAACGACGCACAGTCACAAGGAAGGTGACCCAGCATGGGAACACACAACTTGCTACGTCGAGGAAGAATTCTCGGGCAACACAAAAGAAAAGGCAAATTCAACAAGCGATGAATTTTCAAAGGAAGTGGCTCAGCAGGATGAGCAACAAGGACAGCAAGGTGGTAGAGAAAATGAAGAAATGGAGGGTAGCGGAGTACATAAGCCAATTCCCCTCTCCTCCGCTCAGGGAGAATAGCAGGACCAACCTCCACTCCTCCACCTGGAGCACCTGGAACTAATCTTTGAAATGCGTAGCATGGTGGACGATCAAATCTACAGGGCCCTCCAAGTCATCCAATGCCTCGACATGATGTATGTTGCATACTCCAACACATCTCCAAGTCGATAATGCCCTATGTGCGCACAACCCTTCGTGCTTCCAGCTAGATGGGGAAAGAATGACGAAGTCGATGAGGACACCAAGTAATTGGTTTAGTGAATGTTCATAGTTAGAAGTTTTATTTTGTTTCGAACTAGAGTTCTAGCTCAGTTAGACTATCATTATGTTGTTAGTAGTAAGCTATGGAACAGTCTGAAACTAATGGCGGACATATGTCTTGGTTTCCTTCGGGCAGGACAGATGGCGGCCTAGTTCTTTTTGTGTGAAAACAAGTGGCATGGGACAGCCAATTGTCCTGGTTTCCTTTTTAGGTGGAACAACTGGCACTCCAAAAGATTCTGTAAGCCTGCACTTTTAATATAACAGGATCCTCCCCCTTTTTACTTAAAAAAAAAAATAGTCAACATTTATTATTAATTGGACTCCTAAAAAAACCCTTCATGGTTTCCATGAATCTCATCTAATTGGAGTAAGTATTTACTGCTTTTGCATCCATAAAGAAATGTGGATATAAATATAAATTGTTTGACTATAAGTGAAAAACGATGTGGAGGGTTAAAATTTCATAAAACGTGGATATAAATATAAGCTAGTGTTCACAAGTGCAAAACAGATGTAAAGGGTTTAAATTTCAGACAATTTCATAAAATGAATTATTTTTATCATTAAGAGAATTAATAATTGATTATAATTATTTAAGCAAGATCCAGGTTTAAATTTGTCTGACTACCATTATAAATCCTAAATTAGGTGTATTCGTTTGTAAGCCACATCTAACAGGAAACTCATGAATCCATTTATGGCCGAGATGTCTTGAAACACCTGTGGAGCATCTCAATCTTAGGGGTGCCTACCCTTCCAACCAAGCCACAATGAGCCACATGTCCTTGATGGATATTAAACCTTGGTAGGGAGGAAATTAATTCCTCTTTGCTACTACCTGGGTTATTACCTTATGGGCTTTAAAATTTTGAAGGACATGGGGGTGGGCTTTGATCCACTTATGTGTGCACCAATCATAGGATCACTTATTATAATCTCTTTGGGTGCAACCACATGTCCAACCATTACCTCAAGATGACCTCAAGGCTCAAGAAACAACCCTCATGAGAATTGAACCTTACCCATTAGTGAAAAAATCCTCGCTCATAACCAATGAATTCAACCCCTTTGGGCTTGAAAATTCAAGGACATGGGGTGGGATTTGATCTACTTATGTTTGCATGGGTCATGAAATCATTTAACATAGTTTCTCTAGGTGCAACCACATGTTCAGACACTACCTTAAGGTGACTTGTGGCTCAAGGAAAATAACTTAACATAGGGATTGAACCTTGCCTATTGGTGAAAATCCTCTCACTCCTCACCATTGGATTCAACCCCTTTAAGAAAGTAAAACAATATTACATCATAACATCTCCATACAAAATATTTTACGAGACATGTTATTTAATTCAAAATTAACCACATTGGTGACTTGTGGCTCAAGGAAAAGCCCTTGACATAGGGATTGAACCTTGCCTATTGGTGAAAAACTCCCCACTCCTCACCAATGGATTCAACCCCTTTAAGAAAGTAAAATAATATTACATCATAACATCTCCATACAACATATTTTATGGGACATGTTATTTAATTCAAAATTAACCACATTATATATTATATGTAGAACATATATGATGAATATGCACTTCTTCACACACACACACACACACACAATTTTAGGCTGAATATGCACAATACAGATCACAACATTTTTATGTTGAGAAAAACAAGATACTCTACGGTGTTTTATAAATAATAATAATAATAATAATAGTCTAATGTTAAGGTATCAATCTAACCAAATACCAAATTGATATATGAGACTCCTTTTTGGGGCAATAAGGGACCCCTCCATGAATCGATTTGACTACTTAGTTTCCAACAATGTACATACCCTAACCCCATCAAATTTTAATTTTCTAATTATTAAATATATTTCAATATTTTGTTACTTAATTTATCTTATTGTCATCATCAAAAAAATGAACACATGTTTGACAAATTAAATTGATATAAATAGATGTTAATAAAGTACTTTTATCAATTATCTTCAAAAGAATCATTATAATATTATAATAATATCAATATACATTTTATTAGTTAATGCATATGTTCAACATTTTGATTGCATTTTTATACACTCACATCTAGGTTTTCTTTACAACGTATATCATTGTATAAGTTGTCCTAAACTACTTTGACTAGAATAGTGATTATCCTTCTTCTTGATGACATTCTTCTTTTTGCGTGCCCATTTGATCTTGAAAAACAAATAAGAATTCTCAAAGATTTTTTCTTTTGCTCTAACATGTGAGTGAATAACGATAAGACAAAGGATATGATCATGAAATCCAAGAAATCACTTACCTTAATTCTAAATATGATAATAACAACTTAGAGGACGTTAATTCGTACAAGTATCTTGGAGTAGACTTTCATCAAAAGATCAACTTGAACTATATTGTTGAGAATTTAAGGATTAATGGAGGATCAAAAGTTTATTTTGGCCCTGAGAAAAAATGTAAAGACGTTGAGCTTTGGATTCATAAAAAATAAAAATCATCTTTGATACGCTTGTTATTCCAATTATCATATATGGTTGTAAAGTTTGGGTTACAATGTTTCTAGAGAAGCCTAAAAGATAATCGAGCAAATCCAAAAATATTGTAGGTTATAATCCTAAAATTAACATCGATACACTTGAGTTGATCCTCCTCTTAAAGGCCAAGACTTCACCCATTCATCGTAATGATATTATTTGGTGCCTAATGTACAAGAATAAGATAATTAATATGAATGATAATAGGCTTCTTAGTATTGCTTCAAAATTTAGTAAAAGTCACTTAAGAATTGAGGGAGGATAGCATAAATATGTTCATCCTTGGCTAAATCTTTGGATGATAAAAGGGTTGGCTAATGTTCAAAATATTGATAATATTAGAAGCACTATCCCAACTAAATTTGAAGAGAGATTATGATGCAATTAAGAAATAGGAAAAAAGGGAAAGTTAACATACTATAAATAGATCATTAACCCCAAGTTTTAAAATCAAAATTATCTTTCTACTATAGCTAGCTTCTCAGAAGAAAACTAACATTGCTAAAATAAGAATGAACTCTCTTGAAATTCATTTTGAAATTAGGCGTTGGGAAAGACCTGAAACACCACGAGAAGCCTCTTGTCATCCATGTTGCTTATCTTGTTCATGTACATTAAGAACCTAATCATAGTTGTGCTCTCAATGGGGGAAATACTCACTTCTATGAGGAGGATAGGATAAGGTGTTTGATATTATAAGTTATAAAATTCATTTGTATATGTTTTATCTTTCTCTAGGATTCTCGAGAGATATTGCATCCCCAAACTTCACATCCATACAAGATAACAGGAGTGACAAGAGTCTCAAAGAGGAGATTTTTATTATCCCATAGCCAAAGGTCTTCTAATTTACAATATTTCCAATCCTATAATAAGCTTTCCACTTTCCATTTACCCTTTTCTCAATGCTATAGTTCCAATTGAGTTTGTGATGAATATCAATTCCAAGATACTTGTATGAAGGTACTTCATCCAAGGTATTGTTGTCATATATGAAAGTATCATAGGTGATCTTGTTAGATTAATTATCATTACCTTCAGTTGGTCAGCGTTCACAGTCATTCCTATGCTAGAGAAAAAGTCCTTGAGGATGCTAAGCTGCTTACTGAGGTCATAGGGATTCCTTGTCATAAGAAAAATATCATCGACATAAAGAAGAAGGATGATGGCTATACTAGAAAGAGTTGGTCCAACGCAATCTGCAGCTTCTAGACAAGATTCCAAGTTGACAATGTATATCCCGAAAAGGGTAGAGGATAGGGAACAACCTTGCTTGACTCCTATATTGCAGTAAATTTCTCTTGACTAACCATCAGTGCTCCTAAAATTGGAAATAACATTCTCATGCAACTTTACTGCAACAACTATCATCCCAAAGGGAACTTTTAGCTCTTCTAACCTATTCCAAAGGTTGGTCCTAGGAATAGTGTCAAAATCTTTCCTAAAGTCAATGAAACAACAAAGGAGTTTGGCTTTATTGTTGTGACACTCCTCTGCAATGATTCTAAGTGTGACAAGGTGGTCCATGGTTGAAAAATAACCTCTAAAACTGACCTGAACTTTAACTCTTTTTCCTCACTTTTAAAAATAGATATAATGAGGCTTTGAGTCTAGGGTTTAGT
Source organism: Picea engelmannii (assembly GCA_009831015.1). NCBI lineage: Eukaryota > Viridiplantae > Streptophyta > Pinopsida > Pinales > Pinaceae > Picea > Picea engelmannii. The sequence goes on along the minus strand of ML809801.1, from coordinate 189,901 downwards.
GAAGCCTTGCTTCACTACTAAATTGAAGAGCTTGTGTGTGTGAGGGATTATAATAGGCCCTCCAATTTTAATATTTGAGCTTGGTAGCCTTCGATGTCCTTAACTTTCCCGTTTGTGAATTGCTTAACCCCAAACTTTATGTCTTTTATAGAAAAAACTTCATCTTATAATGTTAAAAAATAAAATACATCATAATATACTAGGGCATTGTATAATATTTATAAGTTAACATAATATAACATTTTAACATTTTAAATAAATGGTAACATTAATTTATATTAATCAAAATATTAAAAAAAAAAAAATTCAAAAAAATTAATATGCATATCACTAGGTTAATTTTAATTTGAAATTCTTTAAACATTTAAAATACCTATTTCAATATATATTTTTAATTTTTTCCTAAAACTAAATTTATAATAAATTTATATTATCATTATAAAGATATATTTGTAATCTTTCTCAATTGGATTTAAATTGAAGATAAATTTATATTATTATAATAAAAATAGACCCTTTCTCTAAAGTTTATCCTTTTCTACCTATTTGGAAAAAAATTCATTATTTTATATAATTTTCCATTTTAATTTCATAATATCAACTTTAACACTCTCTCATAATAATAAATAATAAAAATTATTATTAAATTAACTAATCTATAAAATTTTATTTATTTTAATTTGATGGCATTTTTTTCTAAGTTCATAATATTTAAATCGATATGTGTGGGGTGATATAGGAAATAGTCAAGTCCATATATTGTACACATAAATATAATAAAATATGTTGATACTACTCATATTATTATATCGATATTATAATATTCGTACACATTAATATATTATTTTATAAAAGATAGTCGTACCTCAATGCATAATCTCTTACTACTTTCGGATTTAATCTTGAATATTGTTAATCTCTTACTACTTTAGGATTTTATCTTAAATATTTAATTAACAAGTATATAAATATCATGGTGTCATCCATGTGGACACAATACTACGAGTATTCTTTTATTCTTTATAGTATTAATGTGGGGTCTAACTTAAGGGAGATTGGATTTGAAAGACCCATTTCCTATCATTTAAAAGCATTTATCTCATTAAAAAATAGAGCAAAAGGACAAACATAATTCATGTGCATAGAAAAAGGCCCAATTATTTAACCCTTAAAAAACCAAACACTATCATATCCATCCCCACATTTGTTAGTGGGTGTGGAGGCCATGCTACTAATCATCAATGGATTTTATATACTAGTGGTCTACATTGAAATCATATTCCATCCAAAGTGTAAACATGATTATTACAATGATATGAATATGAACCATTCAACTACATAATTACTTACGTCCCCGTGGAGAGTTGTATTTGTTTATTAAAATATATATGAAATTATTCCACGTGTAAAATACGAAATTGTCTACGTGTCGATTGCATTATCTATTGTAATTATGTATAAATCACAAATCAATGTAGTTTAATGTGTGCAGTGATGGTGAATAATAACCACCCTATTGGTGATATATATATTGTTGGATAAATCTCGGCGTATATATCAAGGTGGTCCAGATGGTATATACATCGTTAAATATATCTCGACGTATATATCAAGGTGATTCGAGAGTGTATATACAAATCAATGTAGTTTAATGTGTGCAGCGATGGTGAGTAATAATCACCCTGTTGGTGATATATACATTGTCGGATATATCTCGACGTATATATCAAGGTGGTCTAGATGGTATATACATCGTCAAATATATCTCAACGTATATACCATGGTGATCTGGCAGTGTATATACTAGCCACCATAGTATTGCATACTACACAACAAGCTGGTTATTCCTCATGTAGCGACACTTCCCTACGAAATTGGTCTACGTGTCGATTGCATTACCTACTGTAATTATGTACAAACCACAAATCAATGTAGTTTAATGTGTGCAACGATGATGAGTAATAACCACCTTGTTGGTGATATATACATCGTCGGATATATCTTGACGTATATATCAAGGTGGTCCAGATGGTATATACATCGTCAAATATATCTCAACGTTTATACCAAGGTGATCTGACAATGTATATACCAGCTGCCATAGTATTAAATACTACACAACGAGCTAGTTATTGCTCATGTAATGACACTTCCCTACGAAATTGATCTATGTGTTGATTGCATTACCAACTGCAATTATGTACGAACCACAAATCAATGTAGTTGTGTGTAGCGAAAGTGAGTAATAACTAGCCTATTATACAACATTCAATGCGGCAACATGTGGTATATACATCATCAGATATATCTCGTCATATATATTAAGATGATCCAGATGATATATCCAAATATATCTCAACGTTATATCAAAATAATTCGACAATATATATACCAATCACTACAACATTGAATACTACTCATTGTATAGCAACATATAATCCTCTATGATGACGATAGATCCACTCAATGCCATAGGGTTTCTATAATCCTCTATGGGGACGATAGATGATACACATCTCCCTGTCACGTGTCACCATCTACTCAACTACGATTATTTCAAGCTTCAAATCTCTGACTGATGACGTGTTCTTCCGAGGGATAGATGATACACATCTCCCTGTCACGTGTCACCATCTACTCACTACGATTATTTCAAGCTCCAAATCTCTGACTGATGACGTGTTCTTCCGAGGGACGACGTCCTCACCCTTTAGCGTTCATTCCCCTTACCTTGTGTCGTGTCGGTGACATTTGGAAGCTAAAGGAGAAGAAATTATTGCATGTGACTCTACCGCCTTAAGTTCACTATTTGGTTGACCACGTGGTGTAGCCGTAGGTTTTGACTAGAGAAACTAACGGCGGCGTGATTTTAGATTTCTATCGTAAACGGATAAATTTAAAGTCTAAGTATTGAGGTCCCATATTGGAAGGATATGATCAAAGTCAACATCTAAGTATTGAGGTCCCATATTGGAATTTGGATTCATCTTTACTTGTCAAAAAGTTTTTGTTGATATTTTGGGTTTTATATTGATATTCACAAAACGGTAATTGTGTCTTTTATTATTGACGTTTTAATAATAAATTAACTTTTCAATAATAAATTAAAATTTTTAATTTTTAAATTCACACACTCTCCAAAAACAAAATAATTACAACAAATAAAACATTTCAAAGTTAGATATATTAACACCAATCAATAAAATGAAAATAAAGGATTAGATCAGTTGAGTATTTATTCATAAACCATACAAACTAGTGGTTTGATGAACATGGTTTTTTCAATCCATGCAAACAATATCCAATACCAGTCAATAGAATTAAAAATGAAAACTATAACAATTGGGTGTTCATTCTCAAACAAGAAGAAAAATACTCAATACATTCAAATATCATTAAAATACCAACCAATAGATTAAACACATAAGATTTATGTATCAAGATAAACCTGCAATTCAATATTCGAGCTTTCTTCTATGTTCATTATGAAACCAAATACAAAATGAAGAGGGTTAATAATAACCTGGATGAAGACTAAGGCACTGGTTTTGACACCTCTTGAATCTTAAGAAAATTATCATTCCAATTACGCAAATGTTGTTGGTTGACACACACAGTGCTTGCACACGCATCACTGCATGCATCCAATTCTGAGAGGCGAAACTCCACACTATAACACAAGTATTTGGAATTGCCCGCTCATAAACAAAGACATCATTTGGAAAGTAGGGTATTTCCAAGCCCTACTTTCAGTTGATTTTCACTCTTCCGCAACCTACCTCTTCTCCCCTGCACTGTAGGTTGTCATGGGTCACGAGTTCTCCCAAGTCCCAGTCATCCCAACTCCTGAATCGCACACCGTCCTAAATATAATAGTATGGATATAGACTCAACTCCACTGGCTAGAGAAAAGGGTTGCTGGTAGCCACAATTCCTTCCCTAAGACACATTTCCATTCATCATGATCCATGTTTATGTCAAGTTAGGATGCAGAACACCATGGCCACATCCATGGACGAATTTCAAAGCATAATCTAAAACAATTTGAATGATAAAGTTACAATAATCACATCTCCCCACTTTTTAGTTGTCAAATGGAGAAAAAATCTAGCAAAAATCACCAAACCGTTGAACACAGATGCACGTTCTCCTATGAATCAAGGTTAGTGCTGCTCCCCAAACCAAGGAGGGAATATTTGGCATGAGGCTATTGGGTTATTACATTTATTACATGACACATTCCTTGTTATAAACGTAAAGTGCATTAAATAATAAATCTTGATTTTCTTATTTTCTCATGGTTAATGGCAATGAATGGTTAAGCACATTAAACCTCTCTTTTTGTTGTGTTAGTTCAAGGATCCCATCAAAACTATTGCATTCAATTCTTTCTCTCTAAATTAGTGCTAATACAAAAAAATCTAATTTTTCTTTCTGTCCATATTAGTACTAAGACGGAAAAATAGAATCTAATAAAAAAAACTTGCTTAAATTGCATTAGCTTGTCACCATATCAATCTGGAATGAGCGAAGTGCCCATTTAGCCATAGTGAGTTAACGGTTTCAATATTTACCGTTCACTCTCAAAGTCTCTAGTAGGCTAAGGATAGAAAACTAAACAATATGCTTGAAGTCTTTCTACGCACTCAACAACATAAATAATATTATGTTGTCACAGACTCACATATCCCATAATAACTACACAATTAATCACATTATCTATCCGAATCGAGAAGGATCATGGATTGTACGTTAGATTCTCGAGCCTCCAACACATATCTGGACTAAACTATAATGACATTTTCAAAAATTCATCACCCATCATAAATAAGTTTAGTGGACCTGGTTGCCCGTTTGAAGAGACGATAATGTAGAAAGTTTGGCCGTAAAAAACGGGCAAAATTCCCTCTGATGGGCATTTTTCCCATCAAATTCCAACCCTGGTGATAGATCATATGTAAATGTAACTCAATATTCAAATGAGATCAATTTAAAGTAGGAAATGGTTAAGTGTTCAAGTTGAATTTTTTTTTTAATTAAATAAATAATGGTTTTTTTTTTTTTTTATATAATTTTGAAGGAATTTTTTTTAGATTTAGGTGAATTGATAATTGGCTATTGGGTAAGGTTCATATTCAAATCCAGTTGGTTACCATTATAAATTGTAATCTAGGTAGAATATCTTGCAAGCCACACATAATAGGGAGCTCGTGACTCAACCTAGGGTTGAGCTGTCTTGAATCTTTATCTTAGGGGTGCCTACCCTTTCAACCAAGGGACAACAAACCACATGTTCTTGATAGGAATTGAACTTGGGTGGGGGTGCAACTCAATACCTCCTTGCTACTACCTAGGCTACTACCTTATGGACTTCAAAATTTTGAGGACATGGGAGTGGTCTTTGATCCACTTATGTGTGCACGAGTCATGGAATCATTTAATAATCTCTTTGGGTGCAACCACATGTTCAACCACTAACGCAAGATGACCCCATGGCTCAAGAAACAACCCTCATGGTAGATGGTCTTTGATCTACTTATGTGTGCACAAATCACAAGATCATTTAATATAATTTCTCTAAGTGCAACCACATGTTCAATTACTACATCAAGCTAACCCCATGACTCCGGGAAATTTCCTCATGGGAATTGAACATTTCCCATTGGTGAAAAACTCATCACTCCTCACCAATGGATCCAACCTTTTTGGGCAGAAACGTTCCCAATGTTTTGAGTGGAGACTCCACCTATCATTAGGGGATCTAATAGATTTTCTAAGTAAGGTTGTAGCAATAATGATTATTGTTACATTAATAAATGACATCCATAGTAAACCCATCATCGTAAACTAGTGTTCTGAACCCACGGGGTTTGAACTGAGCACTTGCTATAATGGAACTAGCTAGATGCCCAACAACATTGACAACAATCGGTTGAGATAACCCCTTGGAATTTTAAGAATTGAAGGATACGAGGGTGGGTTTTGATCCATTTATGTGTGCACGAGTCATCAGATCATTTACCATAATTTCTCTAGATGCAACCACATGTTCTACCACTACCTCAAGGTGACCCATGGCTACAAGAGAATCCATTGCAAGGATTGCACCTTGCCTATTGGTGAAAAACTCCTCACTCCTCACCAGTGGGTTCAACCATTGTAAGTAAGTTAAATAATATTATATTATAACATCTCCATTATACAATATATCTTATTGGACAGGTAATTATGTTATTTAATTCAAAACTAACTACATTAGATATTATATGTAAAACATATATAACAAATATGCACTTTATCTTCATATGATGATAATGATTATATGTTCAAATTTAGGATGAATATGCATAATATAGATCACAACATTTTTATGTTGAGAAAGACAAGATACTTTACATTGCTTTATGAATAATAATAATAGTCTACTTTTAAGGTCTCAATCTAACCAAACACCAAATTGATATATGAGATTCCTTGTATGTGGTATAATGACGCCCTCCATGAAGCAATTTGACTACTTAGATTACAACAATGTATATACCATACCCCCTTCAAATTTAACTTTAAATTTATTAAATACATTATAATATTGTAATATTGTAATTTTTGTTACTTAAATTATCTTATTGTCGTCACAAAAAAAATTAACACATGTTTGACAAATTAAATTGATATAAATAGATGTTAATAAAGTATTTTTATCCTTCATATTAAATAGATTCATTCTAATATTTTAATAGTATCGATATACACTTTAATACATATGTCCAATATTTTGATTGCAACTTTATTGTAATCTCCCCGTTTATAATCCTTGTTTTAGCTATGTGTAATTAAATACAATGTATGGCCACATGCCCAAATATGTAATTCGTAAAAAAAGTACATGATCATAATAATAAAATAAATGTGACATTGGTTGCGAGTGGATAACAAACAAAGTAATTGGGGGCTAAGTTTTCACAAGAGAGGGGAATGTCTAAGAATGTCTAAGAGAGGGGTCCAAGAGGGGGGGATTATTCATGGGTATTAATTCCAACCCACTTTATTAAAACTATTATTTTGAGTGAACCTTTCTAATTTCCTTTTGAGTGTATGAGAACCCAATCATCAAACACATGTAAGAGGGTTTGGTGGGAAAAGTCACATCCCATAATTATGAGAGCATGGGAGCTAAGTACAATCAACCTTGGGGGAATGTGAGTCAACTCTCATGGCTAAAATTGAAATTTGAGTGGGCAGTTTTTGGAGCAACAAGGGAGTGGAGAGCATTGGAGCTTGAAGGAAACAATAGTAGGTGTTGTGGGCAACGTGTTGGAATTGTTGTTGCATGAATAAGCAGGTTTTTAGGCTTGTAGAGGGATATTTTTTCTGTGAGATACTTCCCTTGAATAGTGGGTTGTTTTATTAGTTTTCTTGGGGAAGCGAGCATCCATGGAGTCCCCAGAATTAGAGATTCCTAGACAACCTTTTTTGGGAGCCTTGGAGGGAAGAGGAAGGCCCGAGGGACTATGTGCGGTGAAGGGGGATCCCAATTCCTTGGGTTGCATAGGTTGAGGGGAACAAAGATGGAGGATTGGGATAATTATGATAAAACTAGTTAGTTGTCGGAGTGAATTGGGATATGAAAAAGACACCCTCTTTTGTGGAATCATAGCCCCAACTCGAGGGTGATTTGTTGTTGATATTTGAAGAAGCAAGTCTACGGTTGGGAGGAATGTTTGTCCCCTGTTGTCAGTTGCTTATTGTTGTTAAGAGATAAGTGATTTTATCTTTGTTTTATCAATTTTATTCATGGGTTTTTATTGTTGTGTATAAACTCGTATTTATAAGAAAATATATGTTGTTACATATGAATATAATTTGTTGCATTCATGTTTTAGAAATATTGTAAATGCATTTAGTTCATGGTATCAATTTTTTTTTAATGGGTTGTGTAGTGGGGACACTACATTTATACACTTACATCTAGGTTTTCTTTACACCGTATATCATTGTATAAGTTGTCCTATAACTACTTTGGTTGGAATAATGATTATCCTTCTTCTTTACATTCATGATATTGTTCTTTTTGCGAGTCTCTTTGATCTTGACAAGCAACTAAGAATCCTCAAATATTTTCTCTTTTACTCTAACATGTCAATGAATACCGATAAAACAAAGGTTATGATAATCAAATCCAAGAAAATCACTTAACTTCAATTTAAATATGACAATAACAACTTAGAGGATGTTAATTCAAACAAGTATCTTGGAGTAGACTTTCATCACAAGCTCAACTTGAACTATATTGTTGAGAAAAGGGTTAATGAAGGATGAAAAATTTATTTTGGGCTTGAGAACAATTGTAAAGAAGTTGAACTTTGAATTTGGTAAAAACGAAAGTCCTCTTTGATACACTTATTATTCCAATTATCTTATATATGGTTATGAAGTTTGGGTTGCAGCATTTCTAGAGAAACCTGAAGGAAAAACAAGCAAATCCAAAAGCGTTGCAGCTTATAATCTTAAAATTAACATCAATACACTTCATTTGATCCTCCTCTTAAAGATTGAGCCTCCATCCATTGATAATAGTGATATTATTAGGCGCCTAATGAACACGAATAAGATATTTAATATGAATGATATAAGACTCCTTATCATTGCTTCAAATTCTAGTAAAAGTTACTAAAGACTTAAGGAGGGCGGCATAAATATGTTCATCCTTGGCTAAACCTTTGGAGGATAAAAGGGGAGACCAACATTCAAAATATTGATAATATATATTTTTTTTAACTAGAACGGTTATGTTGCATTAATCGGTTTTCAGGCAAACCTGAATCAGAAAGTTACATATCTGAAGAAGGTTGGTGACCTCTAACAGTGCTGCCAACCTTCTTGTGAACGTCTTGGGAAACCCATCCCAT
>ML809801.1:155977-178578 GCA_009831015.1 Picea engelmannii | reverse complement strand
AGAATTGACATGTTTTCAATGACCATTTAGTCCACTTTTCACTTGATTTATCTTTAATCTTCACCTATTTGTCACTTGCATTTCTGTATTTGTCCATTTTATAAGCCTTCACTGCATCTGAGCTTCATAAGACAACTAATCATTAAATTCTTGTCCCTATACATTAACCTTCTTATCCATCTCATACTTTGATGTAATGTTCACTAATTATGATTACACATGCCTTACACAATTTGAATCACTACAAGGATTCAATCCGAGAACACCCAATTCCCTTTTCCATTTTGTCCCTTTCCTCATTCCCCTGGAATTGTCTAAACATTAAAAATACTTAAGGGAAGACATAACGTCTGCATTCAAAGTCTTGCATCATGAGATTGTATGTTAGATCTTGTCCTGTACTTGCAGTAAATAAGATTAGAACATGGAAATTTCAAGTCCTTTTGACCTAGTCAAGAGTGCAGTTCATCACAACCCTAATTCATATGATGTAGAAAGAAAACTAAGGGACTAGACATTCCAAGTATGCAACATTCATTTGAAATCTTTGTTGCATGAGGACATGCAAGGACTTGAATGTGGGGGAGATGTTTAGTCTCCAAATTGACATGTTTTCAATGACCATTTAGTTCACTTTTCACTTGATTTATCCTTCATATTCACCTATTTGTCACTTGTATTTTTGTATTTGTCCATTTTATAAGCCTTCACTGCATCTGAGCTTCATAAGAAAACTGATCATTAAATTATTGTTTCTTCCCCATGTTTTGATGTTTATTTGGAATAGACTTTGTGTTTTCCTAACTAACTTGCAAAATTAAGTTTATTTGAGATTAGCTCTATATATATTGTTCCTAGCACTTTGTAAGTTTACAAACCTGGATTGATGATAAAATGTAACATAAGTATTATCATATAATTCGACTGACATTTTCGACGTCATTGTCAGGGAAGTTCTTAAGAAGTTAGTCTTGAAGTGAGTGTGTGATTGTTTCTTCTAGATTTTTAGTTTGATTCATTGCTCATGTCAATAGGGTCTTGGTGAAAGTATGCCCTTAGTAGCATGAGAGTTCGAGTGCATGCTTTGCCTCAAAATTTTCTTTGTAAAATTTGATTTGTAATAACCCCATACACTATTCCATGTGCAAGACAGAGAATATTGACAATAGGAAGAACTTCAAAATGCTCAAGAATTTGCTACTCCAATAACTTTCTCAATTCTTGGTAGAACTTGGAGACAGATCTGCATCTTAGTAAGAGACAAAAGAACAAGAGTTCCATGAACCCAATTTACAACAACAAGATATAGAAGAATTCTTTTATTTTCCTTGCAAATATGCAAGGGAGACCAAAGAATGATGGAAAACATCTTATGGACAGAAGATAGTGGAACATGAGATTGTATAATCCCTTGCAAGTTTTTCTTTGTGCAAGAGCTAAGTCCTCGAAGATCTGTAGGGTATGACAAAGGAGGGCATGTGACTCAGTAAAAATGAAGAAGACAACATAAGGACGAGTGACTACATTGAAGATTGGTTCAAGGAAATCATCAAGCCAAAGCACCACTTCTTTCTTCATCACTTCTTGGCATCAAATCAATCAAATCAATTGGTTCCTCATATTCGGACAATCATTGAGGTATATTTTTCATATTTGGATATGAGTATATTTGTGATCCTGTTAAGCACATGGCTTCATTGGAAGTACTCCTACACTTGAGGAAAGGTTTCCTTTTTCAAGCAGGGTAGGATATTCAATAAATAAATCAATAAATGTTTCATATAGTTGACTGGCTCAGTTTCAAGTATATCTCCACAGCCTAGTTTAGCAATAAGAAGGTGTCATCTTCAGAGATAATTACTTCATTACATATGCTCAAAATTCCTACAACAGTCATTGCCAAATTTCTTGTAGTAGTCATTTTCTTTGATTTCCTGTAGCATCCTACTTCAAGGGAAGTTTTTGCACAAATATTACAACCAGTTGAGGCCAATTGAAGAAAAATTGAGACATAGGTTTTGTGCACCATATGGACCTTTTGATAAAACATGAGTAAAAATTCCAGAAAATGCATAATGAAGGATTTATGGGTATGTATTTACAACCATGTTTTTAGAATTTTCTTGTAGCTTCCTGTAGCAGATTCTTGTTCCGGTAACGATCTCTAAGGTTGGCATATCTACACAACTCCAAGTGAATTTTTGAAGCATGGGTTTTGTTGAGCATGAGGATTTTATGCTTACTTGTTATTTAATTAACTCAACAACCCTTAGTCAAAGAGAAGATACTTGGTCAAAGTCACCGATCTTTGTTCCTGTAGTGGATTTCTCTGTTCCTGCAGCAAAATGTCAAAATATTTTTCAAACAACAACAATATAACAACAAAATTCAAGAGTATAGCCCATCAACCCCATTTAACATGATTAGAATTCAACTATTAGTACCTGCACATCATCATCAACAAATATCACTTTGTCGACAACAATCCCATATCCTTCACACCATCTTTAGCATACTCTTTCTAGCCCCAATATTCAACCATCAAATGCTCATCTTTTGCTCAGATCATCATGGCAGAACCCACAAGTAGTCCAAAATGTTCATCATATTTCTTTCCATATCATGTAGCCAAATTCATTCCTCTTCATTATGATAAACATACCTGCATCACATCAAAAGAAACTAAGACAAAACAAAGGTAAAAGAGACGGTAATTAGGTACTTACAATTCTATTTCTAAGTGCACATCTAACTTGGGGATTCATATCATTAAATTGTTGAATCTCTCCCATAAAACTTTCAATCCCCATACATTACCCTTCTTATCCATCTCATACTTTGATGTAATGTTCACTAAGTTTGATTACACATGCCTTGCATAATATAATTTGAATCACTACAACGATCCAACCTGAGAACACCCAATTCCTTTTTCCACTTTGTCCCTTTCCTCACTCCACTAGCATTGTCTAAACATTAAAAATACTTAAGGGAAAACATAACTTCTACATTCAAAGTCTTGCACCCTAAGATTGTATGTCGGATCATGTAATGTACTTGCAATAAATAAGATTAGAATAGAGAAATTTCAAGGCCTTCTGACTTGGTCAAGAGTGCAGTTCATCACAACCTTGATTCATATGATGTGGAAAGCAAACTAAGGGACAATGACATTCCAAGTATGCAACATTCATTCAAAATATTTTTTGCATGAAGACATGCAATGACTCGAGTGTCAGGGAGATGTTGAGTCTCAGAATTGACATGTTCTCAATGACCATTTAGTCCACTTTTCACTTGATTTATCCTTCATCATCACCTATTTGTCACTTGTATTTCCATATTTGTCCATTTTATAAGCCTTTACCTCATCCGAGCTTCATAAGACAATTAATTATTAAATTATTGTTTCTTCCCCATGTTTTGATGATTATTTGGAGTAGACTTTGTGTTTTCCTAACTAACTTGCAAAAGCCGGTATTTTGAATCCAATATTAGGCATCTTCTGAATCCTGTAGCACTACCAAAATTCCCATAGTGGCCTGTTTCTAGAAGTAGTTTTGCCACGATATTTCTGGACAGATGAAGACAAATTGGCAAAATCAAAGACATAGGTTTTGTGTAGAATGCCCCAAATTGAGTATTTTCCGAGCAAATTTCCAAAACTAGATATGATTTGGGAGATATGGGCGAATCTTCAAGATGAATTTTTCCATAAATCCTATAGTGCCTTGATATTCAGGTGGTTACGCATCTTGTGGACGAATTTGGAAATATTGGTTTTGTCAAGGTTCATGTTGTTGTGCTTCTATGTTATTGAAACATATCCAACAACCATTAGTTAACCTCCATTCTATTAATCAAGTTTTTGTTGGTTGTAGATCCATGCATTTGGGATCTAGTTTCATTTTGTTGTAACCACTTCCATTCTATGAGATGTGAGCTATATGTATAAATGTAAGGAGGATCATTGTAATTGGGGAGAGAATTATGGAATAAAGAACTTGTTGCAGATCAAGAGCTCTCTACTATAGTATTTCTTGGCAATGCATGCCAAGGGAGGAAGGGCCCCCTCCCTATGGTATATGTTCGATAGTTTCTGTCACACACCCACTACAACAACTAATATTTTCTTTTTCTTTTTGTTTTTTTTTCGAGGGACAGAATCCCTGAATTTCTATCGGGCCTAGAGCAGACCATCCCTTCCCTTATCCTCCTCCATGTGATCATTGGCTATGACCACATGCCTTACCAAAACGACACTTCTGGATTTCGCGATTCGGGGAATCGCGATGCAAGCGTTCCCCTATTCTCTTTCTTTCAAAATGCCGAAACATGAAAGGGTCTAACAAATCCTTAGCTCCTCCCTTGGGTTTCTTTTCATACAACCGATCCTATGACCTGGTGCTATTCCTCTAAATGCTTTCGGGGTTTCACGATTCGGGGAATCCTGATGCAAGTGTTCCTCCTTTCCCTTTCGAATCCCCGAAACCCGAAAGCTCGGTATCATTCGGATCTATGGTACAAATCATTGACTTGATCAACGGCCCAGATTAAATCCCGACATTCTACCTTTCGGGATTTCTGGCGAGGTCTTCACTCCTATTCCTCTGATATCCAGAACCCCGGTGGCTTTATATCTTCGCCACGCGTCCCTACAAATGGTCAGTCCAGATTCTTTTGGGACTCCTCCTTCCTACCACAAGACCCTGTCCGGTGACCTAGGGCTCATTCACAGAGCGCATTGGGGTTTCGCGTACCGGGATTTCACAACTGGAGAAGATGAGGGGTCTTACCCTTGGGTTTCCTAGGTGTCGAAATGCCGAAACCCATTCATGCTAAACCGATTCGGGGTTTCACATACCAGGATTTCACAACTGGCAAAGACAAGGGGTCTTGCCCTTGGGTTTCCCAGGTGCCGAAACGCCGAAACCTATTCACGCTAAACCGATTCGGGGTTTCGCATACTAGGATTTCACGACTGGCGAAGACGAGGAGTCTTGCCCTTGGGTTTCTCGGGTGCCGAAACGCCAAAACCTATTCACGCTAAATCGATTCGGGGTTTCACATACTGGGATTTCGCGACTAGCAAAAATCCACAGCAGAGAGTTTCCTTACATTTCGAAACTCTGAACCCCAAATTCTCGATAAGAAAATTTATGTATGAGATTAATGGCTGTGAGCCTCCCTTGATCCGACGGTCCATAGAGCTCCGAAAGATCCTTGGATCTATGGTCCTGGATCCCATCGCTACTTGCGAAGGCTGAAGGGGTCGAGATATTAACGCTTGCGCTCCTCCTCTAGATCTATCGGTCTTGACTCTATGGGGTATTCTCTTTCGATAAATGGGACTTTCTATCCTTTCTGAGCTTGATTCACGAGGTTCAACCTCTCGGGGCTTCAAACTCCCACGACTTTGAATCCTTAGAGAACTACTCTTTCGTGTACAAGGTTTCTAGACCCAGGTCATCGGGACCTTCAGAGGGTTCTTGGGTAATTATCCCTAGGCTTGGTGACCTGACTGAAAAGCCTTCCTAATTCGCCGAGCTATGACTCTGTGACAGGGGTAAAGTGAATTCGTGGGTTTACCATAACGATAGTCTTTTCAAGGAACTCACTCTGACTCTAGAATGCGAGGAGACTTCCTGGGAGGAGGTGCCTTAAGGAAATCAAACCAGGGCATAGCGTGCGTCAAGTAAATGGGACAAATATCAAGGGAACGGACTCGTAATCTGAACTTATTCACTCTATACATAAACCGATTATGGTCATATAAGTATAAGCATGCATCCATTATTTTCGATCAAAACACCAGGCAAACACTTCTATACAGAAACCATTTATGAGTGTACAAACATGGGCATGCATCCAGGATATTAAATTCAAGATACAAGATATAAACACTTATCAGAAAACACTAGGTGTGACATGACTACTGAGAGGGGTGCTCGTTTCCACCCAACTATAGGCTCAGTGACTCCAAACAGATTTACCACTAGCCACCCCCGAGCTAGACCACGATGCTTGAGATTCGGTCTCCTACTTCCAGCTCAACTGAAGTCAAGGACGAAGGTTATTCTCCTTCTCCTTTGTTCAGAACTCCTTGTATTTCCAGAGCTCCTCCGGTTTTCTTCTGTAATCCTTGTCGCACACACTCTCTTTTCACCCCTTTCCCACACTTCCTTTCTTGCCTTTTCTGCAAGATTGCATGTGGCGCGAATTCCCCCATCCGTGGTTAGGTCTGGGAGCTTCTACAGATGGGTGGTTCGTCCCCATCCCCTCATTAACTCTTGAGGAGCCTCCCCACCTACCATCCTGGCTGGTAATTCATTCCAGGGTCAAAGAGTTGCTTTGGTCTTTGAGCAAGTAAAAACCAGTACGATATTGGTTTGGTGGAAGTTAACGCAACCATTCTAGGTCCCTTCCATTCCTCTCATTAGCCATTGTGGTCTCTTTTAGCACATCTCCCTCCCAACAGTAATGCAAGACATATTCATAACATAATTTACATTCATCAACCTTTTATACAAAGGTCCGTCAAATCAAACATTCACATCTTTGAGTTTGCCATGGTTCTTGGCCAATATAGTTATTTTTACAGACTAGGGGAAACAGGGTGTTACAATTCCCTCCCCCTTAAAGGAACATCATCCTCTATGTTCTATCTATCAATATGATGTGTATGTACAGAAGTAAACAAAATCGGATATGCATGTTTCATGGCATCTTCCATTTCCCCTGTAGCCTCATCTGGGCCAAAATGTTTCCACTGCACCTTGACCTGTGCAATGGTTCGGTTCCTGAGTGGGGTTTCCTTTCTATCCAGTATGCATTGAGGTTCTGGTAGGAATTCTCCCTCTGGTTCCACTTGGATCACAGAGCAATCGATTATATGATTAGAATCATGTACATATTTCTTCAATAATGAAACATGGAAAACATTATGTGCTTTTACGGTGGGAGGAAGTGTTAGCCTATAGGCTACAGGTCCCACTCTATCTAGAACTTCAAAGGGTCCACAATACCACGGTGCCAACTTGGCACAAGCCCCCATGCTCAGGGAACTCTTCCTGTGCCTAACTCTGAGATATACGTGATCTCACGTCTTGAATTCTCTTGGAGTTCTCTTTCGGTCGGCATAACTTTTCTGTCTGTTTTGAGCGACCTTTAGATTTTGTTTTATTTGAATCACTTGTTGTTCCATTTCTTTCAACATGTTAGGTCCAATAGTAACTCTGTTTACTGGGTTACTCCAACTGACTAGAGTGTTGCATGGTCTACCATAGAGGACTTCGAAAGGACTCATCTTCAGAGATTCTTGGTAGCCGTTATTGTAGGAAAATTCCACCAGTGGCAGGTAATGTTCCCACTTTTTAGGTTGATGCATTACATGCATTCTTAGCATGTCTTCTAATATTTGGTTCACTCTTTCCATCTATCCATCGGTTTGAGGATGATAGGCTGTGCTAAACAATAATTTGGTCTCTAGACCATCCATCAAGGATTTCCAAAAGTTGGAAGTAAATTTCGTGTCTCTGTCGGACACAATCTTTTTAGGCATACCATGTAGTTTGAATATATCCTTCATGAATATGCTGGCGATATCTATTGCCTTGCAAGTCGATTTGACGGGGATAAAATAGGCGGACTTGCTCAATTTATCCACCACTACCATGCTGGCGTCATTCTGTTTGGTCGATGTTGGTAATCCAGTGATGAATTCCATGGAAACGGTTTCCCATTTCCATTCCGGGATTGGTAGAGGTTGTAATAATCCTGTTGGGTGTCGGTGTTCTGCTTTAACATGTTGGCATTCTATGCACTTAGCTAAATAGTTAGCTATGTATTTCTTTAACCCAGGCCAATAGAATTGTTTCCTAGTGGCCGTGATCATCTTCTGATATCCCGGGTGACCAGTATATGGTCTTTTATGTAGTTCATCCATTATGAACCTCTTCAAGTCATCACAATATGGAATATACAATCTGTTTCTATAAGTTAGCAAACCTCCATCTATCATCTGGTAGCCTTCATACTTTATCCCTGTGGGTTCTTGCTCCAGGTATGAGGTCACGGTCTGGAAGAATGTGTCTGTTTCTTGTGCATTCTTGACTCTTTCTTTGACATTCGTCTCGCAGGTGCTCACCGCTGCCAGGTGAATTGTTTTCATACATCTGCTAAGGGCATCAACCACCTTAGTTTCCTTTCCTTTAACATGTTTGATTTCAAAATCAAACTCACTAAGGAGGGCCATCCACCTAGCTTGTCTAGCAATGAGCTTTGGTTGGTCAAACAGATATCACAATCCACAGTGGTCTATCATAAGTACAAATTTCCTTCCCAGGAGGTAATGCCTCCACATTTTTAAGGCGTACACTATGGCGGCCAGCTCTAGATCATGGGTCACATAGTTGACTTCGTGCTCATTCAAATTTCGGGATTCATAGCAGACTACACTTCCTCCTTGCATAAGGACTTCTCCGAGCCCTTCCTTGCAGGAATCTGTGCACTCGAGGAAGTCAGATTCGGGATCGATGATCTTCAACACGGGTGCGTGGGTCAGTAGATGTTTTAGGGATTGAAATCTTTCTTCACATTTTTGTGTCCATGTGAATTTAGCTCCCTTCTTCTGGAGGGCAGTGATTGGACAACCAATCTTGGAGAATCCTTTTATAAATCTCCTATAGTATCCTGCTAAGCCCATAAAGGATCTAATATCTGAAATGTCCTTTGGGGTAGGCCATTCCATGATAGACCTGATCTTGTCAGGGTCTACTGCTACTCCCTCTTCAGATATGACATGGCCCAAGTAATGTATTTGCTTCTGGAAAAAGTCGCACTTGCTAAATTTGGCATAGAGATAATGTTCTCTTAGCACTTGAAGCACAAGTCTAAGATGTTCCTCATGTTCCTCTCTATTCTTGGAGTAAATTAATATATCGTCAATAAAAACCAATACAAATTTGTCTAGGAATTTGATGAGCACATTGTTCATCAAGCACATAAAAGTGGCAGGGGCATTGGTCAATCCAAATGGTACTACCACAAACTCATAGTGACTATATCTCATCTTGAAGGAAGTTTTTTAGATGTCTTCACCCTTTCAGACTTGATGGTATCTAGATCTCAAGTCAATCTTTGAGAAGATGGAAGCACCTCCCAATTGATCAAATAGATCATCGATCCTAGGTAAGGGGTACTTGTTCTTTATGGTTACCTTATTGAGTTGTCTATAATCTATGCACAGTCGGAGGGTACCGTCTTTATTTTTCACAAACAGGACTAGTGCTCCCCATGGAGACACGATGGGCCGTATATAGCCTTTGTCCATCATTTCTTTTAGTTGTAATTTAAGCTCAACTAGCTCGGGTGTGCTAATCCTGTAGGGTGTCCTAGACACTGGCACCGCTCATGGGGCAAGTTCTATCGAGAAGTCAATGTCCCTTCTCGAAGGTAGATCCGATACCTCTTCTGGAAATACATCTCTATATTCTCTTAGTGTGGGGTGGTCTTCGAAGCTTGGTTTGTCATCATCAGCTGATTCCAACACTTGTATCGCATATAGTGGACATCCCTTTATGAAATACTTTCTCATTTGAAGAGCTAATATTCGTCTCACCGAGACAGGTTTTTGGATCCCTTGAAGGGTTATCCTTCTTCCTTCTTCACTTACACATTCTAAGATTTTATGGTAATAGTCTAGTCTGGCTTTATATGTGGCTAGCCAGTCCATACCAATCAACAGGTCATATGATGCTAGGGGTAATATGTTAAGGGTTTCTTGGGTGGGGAATTCACCCATAGTGAATTGGCAAGCTGGTATGACCTCCGCTACCTTTCTTTTGGTGCCAGTGGCTAACTATACCAACCATGGCTTGGCATGTTTATGTGGCTGTAATTTACACTTATCAATAGCCTTAGGGGCTATATAACTCAAATTTGAACCAGGGTCAATTAGAATAGACACTAGATGGTTGGTGATCATACCTTCCATCTCCACCACTAAATCTTGGTGGTCAGCTTGTTTATTATCCAAGGCTGCATAAATTTGCAGCACGCTCCTGGCCACGTCATTGATGGTGGTAGCTTCTTGAACGTTGTAAATTCTCCGATTGTTCTGTTGTCGGTGGGGGAAGTCCCTCAGTAGACGTTCTTCTCCACAACCCCAAAATTTCAAGGGTTCTTTCTTCGGGTTATCAATCTTTCCATGGGTAGATCCAAAAGGTTTATTTCTGCTCTGGGAGGGGAAATTCTGCTGGTGTACACTTCAGGTTGGGAAGCTCATCCTTGAGTCCTTTTTATAGTTTTTAAATCTTGGGGATTTAAACCCCTTTTTCTGGAATCCCGAACTATTCTTCTGCTTCTAGCCTTCACGAGGTTATGTTCGATGCCCAAGCTATTCATAACAATATCTTGCCTTTCAGACAGTGTCTTCTAGGGTCTTTGGCTCTCCAAACTCAATCCTATTCTGATAGTCCTTAGGTAGTCCATTGATGAATCGTTGCACCTTTGAATTTTCTTCTTTTATATAGGGTATTACCTCAGCAACTCGAGGAATCTGCTGACATATTCCTCTATGGTGCGTTGCCCCCAGCTTGAGTTCATAGAATTCTTTAGTCTTTTCGTCGAAATACTTTTCCGACAGATACTTCTTCCTGGAGTATTTCTCAAACCGTTCCCAAGATAAGTCTTCTTCGTGAATCCCTTTTACATTCTTAAAGTCTTCCCACCAAATGGAAGCCTTTCCATTCAAGTTGAAAGTGGCTACTCAGGCCTTCAAGTTTTCTGAGAAGTCATGGACTCTGAAATACTTCTTTAGTCCAAGCAGTCAGGCCTCCACTTCTTCTCCCTTCTTTATTTCACCGTCAAAAGAGGGTGGTTTGGCCTTCTTGAATTCTTCGAGATTATGATTTTTGGAATGATTTCACTTCTTTCGTTTTCTTTGAGAATAAGAACTAGTTCTTCTACTAGAAGATCCCTCCAAGTTGCCAGTTTCATTTCCAGAGGAATCGTTCGACGCTTGTCCCTTATCTCTGGGGTGAACCTTTCTCGAGGTGCTCCTCCTAGTGTGGCCACTTAAAAGACCATGTTTCAACATCCCAGGTGGGCTTCAACTTCTCTTTGTCTGTCGTTGGTCCGCGTGACTGGTGTCAGGTCCATGCTGCAATTGTCTTTGTATGTCGGATAAACTCTGCAACAAGACTGCATTAATTTCCGTTTGCTTCCCTTCCTATTTTATCAACCTCTTGTTTTCGTCCTTGCAACTTTGTAGTTCGACCATGAGGCTTCTCACAATCTCAACTAGATCTGGAGGGGTCTCTACTACTCTCCTTTCGTCAGAATCTTCATCTCTATTGTGGGAGCCATCCCCCACTTTGTGGTGCATCACCATTCTATGCGTCTATAGTTTCCTATGGTTGATCGTCCGCTTGTTGTGTAGGAAAAACACTTGTTGTTAGTCAACATTATATTCATTCACAATCAACGCATAATTCATATTTTTCAAATGCATACACACAATAGGAAATTTTCATTCTTAACTTCGGCTTTTGATAAAGGGGGTTAAGGTAGAGGTTACTTCTTTTAAGAGTACTTCAAATGGAGTTTCTGCACAACTCGTTCATGAGCCCAAAAAGGCCAAGTACTGTAACCATGCTCTGATACCAATTTGTCACACACCCACTACGACAAGTAAGATTTTCTTTTTCTTTTTGTCTTTTCTTCGAGGGACAAAATCCCTGAATTTCTATGGGGCCTAGCGCAGACCATACCTTCCCTTATCCTCCTCCATGTGATCGTTGGTTATGACCACAGGACTTACCAAAAAGGCACTTCCGGATTTCGCGATTCAGGGAATCGCGATGCAAGCGTTCCCTTGTTCTCTGTCTTTTGAAATGCTGAAACCTGAAAGGGTCTAACAGATCCTTAGCTCCTCCCCCAAGTCGCTTTTCATACGACTGGTCCTATGACCTGGTGATATTCCTCTAAATTCTTTTGGGGTTTCACGATTTGGGGAATCGCGATGCAAGCGTTCCTCCTTTCCCTTTCGAATCCCTAGAACCCAAAAGATCAGTATCATCCGGGTCTATGGTCCAGATCGTCGAATTGATCAATGGACTAGATTAAATCCCAACATTCTACCTTTCGGGATTTCTAACGAGGTCTTCAGTCCTATTCCTCTAATGTCCAGAACCCCGGTGGCCTTAGATCTTCGCCACGCGTCCCTACAAATGGGTGGTCCAGATTCTTTTAGGACTCCTCCTTCCTACCACAAGACCATGTCTGGTGACCTAGGGCTCATTCACAGAGCACATCGGGGTTTCACGTACCGGGATTTCATGACTCGCGAAGACGAGGGGTCTTGCCCTTGGGTTTCCCGGGTGCCGAAACGCCAAAACCCATTCACGCTAAACCGATTCGGTGTTTCACATAAAGAGATTTCGCGACTGGCGAAGACGAGGGGTCTTGCCCTTGGGTTTTCCGGGTGCCAAAAAGCCGAAACCTATTGATGCTAAACTGATTCAGGGTTTTGCATACTGGGATTTTGTGACTGGCGAAGATGAGGGGTCTTGCCCTTAGGTTTCCCAGGTGACGAAACACTGAAACCTATTCACGCTAAACCAATTCAGGGTTTCGCATACCGGGATTTCGCGACTGGAAAAGACGAGGGGTCGAGGTTTTAACGCCTACGCTCCTCCTCTAGATCCATCGGTCTTAACAAATCGGGGGTATTTTCGAAAGGATTCTGATCGTTCGTCTACCAAACGATGGGGTATTCTCTTTTGATAAATGGGACTCACTATCCTTTCTGAGCTTGATTCACGAGGTTCAACCTCTTGAGGCTTCAAACTCCCACGACTTCGAATCCTAAGAGGTTGAACCTTGTGAATCAATCTTAGAAAGGATAGCGAGTCCCAGTTATCAAAATAGAACACCCCATTGTTTGGTAGACAAACGGTCGGAATCCTTTCGGAAATACCCCCGATTTGTCAAGACCGATGGATCTAGAGGAAGAGCACATGCATTAATACCTCGACCCCTCGTCTTCACCAGTCGCGAAATCTCGGTATGCGAAACCCCGAATCAGTTTAGTGTGAATAGGTTTCAGCGTTTCGGCACCCGAGAAACCCAAGGGCAAGACCCCTCGTCTTCGCCAGTTGCAAAATCCCAGTATGCGAAACCCCGAATCGGTTTAGCGTGAATAGGTTTTGGTGTTTCGGCACTTGGGAAACCCAAGGGAAAGACCCCTCATCTTCGCTAGTCGCGAAATCCCAGTATGCGAAACCCCGAATCGGTTTAGCATAAATGGGTTTCGGCGTTTCGGCACCTGGGAAACCCAAGGGAAAGACCCCTCGTCTTCGTTAGTCGCGAAATCCCGGTACGTGAAACCCCGATGCACTCTGTGAATGAGCCCTAGGTCATTGGACAAGGTCTTGTGGTAGGAAGGAGGAGTCCCGAAAGAATCTGGACCGCCCATTTGTAGGGACGTGTGGCGAAGATCTAAAGCCACCAGGGTTCTGGACATCAAAGGAATAGGAGTGAAGACCTCGCCAGATATCCCGAAAGGTAGAATGTCAGGATTTAATCTAGGTCGTTGATCAAGTCGACGATCTGGACCATAGATCCGGATGATACCAGGCTTTCAGGTTTCGAGGATTCAAAAGGGAGAGGAGGAACGCTTGCATCGCAATTCCCTGAATCGCGAAACCCCGAAAGAATTTAGAGGAATAGCACCAGGTCATAGGACCAATCATATGAAAAGCAACCCAAGGGAGGAACTAAGGATCTGTTAGACCCTTCCGGGTTTCGGCATTTCAAAAGACAAAGAACAGGGGAACGCTCACATCGCGATTCCCTGAATCGCGAAAGCTGGAAGCGCCTTTTTGGTAAGGCATGTGGTCATAGCCAACGATCACATGGAGGAGGATAAGGGAAGGGATGTTCTGCGCTAGGCCCCATAGAAATTCGAGGATTCTGTCCCTCAAAGAAAAGACAAAAAGAAAAAGAAAATCTTAGTTGTCTTAGTGGGTGTGTGACAGTTTCCTTTCGTTGTGTGAGTTTATTCAATTTTTTTATTGTAATTTTATTTATGTTGTGTGGATCAAACTAATTCTTGTTGGAATAGGATTCTCATGCTTGTTTTTATGTCAGTTTGAATGGCAATCCTCTGAATAAGGAATTCTGAGAGTTGCGGTCTATGCAATTAATGGTCGCCAATTCTTCATTGGTTGGAAACTGCTCATGATAGACATATTTCCTGCATGTATTAGTTTCTCAATTTTGTTGTTTATATTTTCAATTGAAGGTTGTCAATCTAAGTTATAGAGTGAATCCAATGGAGTATGTTGAATATAAAGATATATATTCAATCTGCAATTCCACCTTAAAATATTCATTGTTAGATGAACAACCAATTCTGATATTTTGCTTCGTAGTTCATTATAAAATGGTGTGTTAGACACTTTGAGATTATCTCTGCATATATTGTGCCTGACACATTTTAAGTGTACAAACCCGAATTGATGATAAAATGTAACAGAATTATTATCATATAATTCCACTAACAATCGCTTTTAGTAAATGATGCTAAATATGTGCAGATTCATTTATATTTTACATTTTGATATCTTGCCTACACCACATCTACATACATTCCTTCGATGCATTCTTATAATCCATTCCTTTACAAAACATAACATGGGTTTCCTAGCCTCATGCTTAATTTAATATAAATCCCTTCCAATATGATCATCGTATGTTTCCCCTAAGAGTTTAATCAATTTTCATTTACTTTGAATCTAAATATGGTTTTTCATATTCAAAACGAATACCATAATATTACTGTTTCCATGTGCATATGATTTTATCAGGTTCAGGGTACAAATTTCATCCACATCTCATCCATAACAATGTTGTAGAAAATTATGCATAGGCCTTCCCAACTCAAATTGGTAAATTAAAAGCAAAGGAAAATATATAGAAGCTTACCTTCATTAGTTGTGACAATTAAATACAAACGCCCAAGCTTCTTCATTAACCAACACCCACGCTTTCGATTGTTTCTTCACTAACCAACAATTTTGGACTAAATACCCAAAGATATTATCAAAATAAATCCTCTACTTGTGGTGGTTGTGAACTGGGAGGAATGGCGCATTCACAGTCGAATATCCAGGTAGGGTATTATGAAAGCCAATATAGAATTAGAGGAAATAATTTGTGTTTTTTTTTTCACTAACCAACAATACTAGACTAAATACTAGAAGAGATTATCAAAATCAAATGCTCTAATGTCAATGTGGAAGCTTAATACTTGTTATACATAAAACATAGATTATTATTTAATAAATTTATTATTCATTGCCTTGTTTAATGTATAACAATGTGTATAAATACACGTACATGAGTAGAGTCATGCCTTTTATAAAAAAGATATGACTTTACAATAAAAGTATAATTATTTACATTAATAATTTAATTAGTAATTAATGACATTGTAATATACATACAGTGTATTACAGGTCATCCCTCCTTCAAATGTTTCGTCCTCAAAGCATTGTTATCAAGGCATTGTTATTTTGATGGCTAGATTTTTTGAATTTTGGATTCTTCATTAAAATCTTTTGAATATTTGTTGCCCTCATTTTCACACATATAGAATTGTTTTCTCTTGCATGCTTGATTTTTTCTGTCCCTGAGTTTTGAATTTGTCATGGCATGGATAGTAAAAGGAACCAAAGCCACTATGTTTCTTCTTATGAACGTCCCACACAAAAAATTCCTCTCTCGGGTCATAGACAATTCTTAGAAGCCACACTATATTTGTAGAACAACCACCATTGTTAAAAGAATGACTCACCATAGATTGTTCCTCCAAGATAGGCAAGGGCGTGAGTTTCTTCCACTGAAAGTTTCCTTCTCTTAAATCATACACACTCACATCATACATTTTGTGGTCATTCTCATCGATCAAAGTGAAGGAATATACACACTCATTTTTTTCATTGCACAAGGATTTTACATCACTTCTTAACTCTTCAGGAATAGAAGGTATCGGGCGATTGTTTTTGTCATTGTAAATCCATAGAGAGTGGTTGTTAGCGTATCTCGAATTTGGGTTGTGGGATAAAATGAGGGAGTTGGAAAGAAAAAGTGGGTGATGGAGATGGGCATAATATGGGATAGTTATTGTTGATGTCTCGTTTTCCTCCTTTCTCACTGCTTTTGAGTCATTACTAAATTCCTCAGCTTTTCGTTTAAGGCTCTTCTTTTCATCTTCGATGAGATTTTCAACCTTTAAATCTGTCTTCTCGTCCTTGTTATTCAAAGTTGATGTTTTCACATATAGGTCTTCTAGAACACCATCACTAGTTTTATCGCTTTCATCATCATCATATATTTGTCTCTCTGGCAATTCAGATGAAGGAGAACGCAAGATTTGGTTTTGGTGGAAACTTCCCTCCTCCTTTAAGTATGCCAAGATTGCCTTCTCTAATTGTTCTTCTATTATTTCTTTCAAAAAATTTTTCATTTCTTCGAGAGTGTTGCTCATATTTTCCATAATTTCCATGTTTTTAAGAATGGTATTTTCCATCTTTGAAGACATGTGCTTTTGGCTTTTGCCAAGATTTTTGCTCTGATACCACTTCGAAACTTAATACTTGATATATATAAAATATATATTATTATTTAATAAATTTATTATTCGATCTCTTGTTCAATGTACAACAATATGTATAAATACACGTACATGAGTAGAGTCACGTCTTTTAAACAAAAATACATGACTTTACAATAAAAGTATAATTATTTAAAATAATGATTTAGTTAGTAATTAATTACATTGTAATATACATACGATATATTAGACGATGGCTATGAACTGGGAGGAATGGAATATTTAGTTGAATCATGGCTATAATTCTCCTACAGCAAGGACTAAAAAATTTGGTCAACTACAAACTAGTCATTAGAAAAACTCATGGCTATAATTCTCCTAGAGAAAGGACTAATAAATAAAATATAATTTAATATATTGATATTAGTTATATTATTATAGTTCTCCTCGAGCAAGGACTAATAAATAAAATATAATTTAATATATTGATATTAGTTATATTATTATAGTTCTCCTCGAGCAAGGAGTAATAAATAAAATATAATTTAATATATTGATATTAGTTATTTTATTACATCGATGATATTATAGTATTCGTACACATTAATATGTTATTTTATTAAAGACAATGGTACCTCAATACATAATCTCTTACTACTTTAACATGTAGACTATCTTTATCTTGAATATTTAATTAAGAAGTATACAAATATCACGTTGTCATTCAT
Organism: Picea engelmannii; assembly: GCA_009831015.1. Taxonomy (NCBI): domain Eukaryota; kingdom Viridiplantae; phylum Streptophyta; class Pinopsida; order Pinales; family Pinaceae; genus Picea; species Picea engelmannii. The sequence continues at coordinate 161,232 of ML809801.1, read as the reverse complement.
GTGGATACAATACTACGAGTATTGTTTTATTATTTTTAGTGTTAATGTGGGGTTTAACTTAAGAGAGATTAGATTTGAAAGACCCATTTCCTATCATTTAAAAGCATTTATTCCATAAAAATAGAAGCATGTATGTAGTCAAAAGGACAAACATAATTCATGTGCATAGAAAGAGAACCAATTATTTAACACCAAAAAACCAAACACTATCATATCCATCCCTACATGTGGTTGTGGGTGAGGGGCCATGTTACTAATCATGAATGGTTCTTTCACATAAAGTCATATTCAAACAACATAACAAGTAAATGGAACCAACTCTAACTATGGGGATGAAAGGTACTACAAGAACATGTGACATACACAAAGTCCTCTTGGGGCTTGGATCATTATCTTCTTATCATTTCATGATAATTTGTTTGGTGTAAATCTAAGCAAATAAACCATCAACATGCAAAAATTACAAGTTATGAACATCATTATCCTATGTAACTAGATAATTGTGTCTTCTCATGGAAAGTTAGAAAGGTGTTCTCACATATATATGGGAGATGGTCCACGTGGCAATTAAATTTGAAGCTTGCAACTTGATTGCCTTTATGTCTGGGAAGAGAAATAAATATTGTTGAACGTCTCTCCTGCTGGTCCAAATGTTATCTCCTCCTTCCATTATCCAATCAAAGAAGTGGAGTGCCCGTCACTCAAAGAGTTTCATGCTTACAAGTGTTCCTTGGAAATCTCTGTTGGCGATTTTATGACCTTGTCCTCACCCTTTTGCGTTAATTATTGCTTCTCCAACTGAACGTCATGAGATAATAACATAATATATAGGGATGTATTGTGTCCAACCAATATATAACATTACTACAACTTTCCTATCTGGTTAACCACATTAGTAAAAACATGTGATATCATTTGAAGGTCCCTGAAATGTGACAAGTTGAGATCGATATTGTAATGTTTAATCAACATGCTCAAGTGGAAGCATCCCATAGGTTGGACTCTCAAAAAAAATCTATGCATGCCGAAAGAGAGAGGCAACGAAAATAACATTGGGATTTTCATGAATGGATTCATATTCTAAATATTTTAATATAAGCAAACAATTCATATAGTCCACTCAATATACAGGGGTTTCATTTTCCAAAACCATGAATCTTTGTATGATATGAGGAGACCGATTTTGCCATTAGAGCGACTTAACCTACGTCTAATTAATTAATGTATATGCTTGAATTTGATTTATAATTATCAACTTAAATATGCTCACTATGTATTCATTTTTTTCTTTCGATTTTTAAAAATTTGAAAGTAGAGTAAGGATGATTTTAAGGGTTAAATTTTGTTATGGATTCATTTTTCATGCTTTTTTTCCAAAAAAAGATTCGTTATTCTAAAAATAATTTACCCAAATTTTATAGAATGAAATTATTTTACCTTAAAAATCGCCAAAACTTTATACAAACTATATAAAATCCTTATAAATTTGAACATTTTTTCAAAAATATCACCAAACATTTTATAGTTGGCATATGAAGGATTAGTAAGATTCGTCAAGGTTGAACTACGTTTCAAAATAAATTTTCATCCTTAAAATCATCCCCGAAATAGAGGTCTCTACTTTAGTATTTTCCTGATTGTGTACGTGTAGGAGAAATCCAAATGTTATATGATTTGTTTTTTGGGTATTTGTCATCGAAGTTTAGTTATAAAAGAATTGTTAGAATTGCAAAGTTTTCATCGCTAAATTTATTTTTTTATTGTAAAAATGGATTCAATGTATAAAAAAAACCCTAATGTATTTGGATTGTGTAATCTCAACAATAGATATTTGTAATTCCAACAATTCTTCTAAATTTTTATTCAGATTTGGGCAAAAATGATCGAAAAGAAAATTTAGCCACATGAGCCACCAACCAAGCCACTATGAGCCACATGTCCTTGACAGGGATAGAACCTTGGCCGGGAGGAACTTAATCCCTCTTTGTTACTACATGGGCTATTACCTTATGACATCAAAATTTTGAAGGACATGGGGGTGAGATTTGATCAACTTATGTGTGCATCGGTCATATGATCACTTAATATAATTTATTTGGGTGCAACCATGTGTCCAACCATTACCTCAAGATAACCCCATGGCTCAAGAAACAACCCTCACGAAAATTGAACCTTACCCATTAGTGAAAACCTCCTTGCTCCTAACCAATGAATCCAACCCCTTTGGGCTTGGAAATTGAAGGACAAGGGTGTGGGATTTTATCTACTTATGTATGCACATATCATGAGATCATTTAATATAATCTCTCTAGGTGCAACCACATGTTCAACGACATTTTAGGTTGAGAAAAAAACGATAATATACGATGCTTTATAAATAATAACAATAATAGACTAATCTCAAGGTCTCAATCTTGCCAAACATCAAATTGATATATGTGACTCCTAGTTTGTGAGACAAAGGACCCACTCCATGAAGTGATTTGACTACTTAGTTTCCAACAATATACATACCATAACCCCGTCAATTTTTATTTTTATATTCATTAAATATATTTTAATATTCTTTTACTTAATTTATATTATTGTCATCATCAAAAAAAAAATTAACACGGGTTCATTAAACAAATGTCCATAAAGTTCTTTTTATCCTTTATCTTTGATAGAATCATTATAATATGATAATAATATCAAATTTCAATACACACTTTATTAGTTAATACATATGTTCAACATTTTGATTGTATTTTTATACACTTACATCTAGGTTGGCTCTACAATGCATATCATTGTGGAAGTTGTTGTAAACTATTTTTTATCCAGATTATTTTGAGAACGAAATGAAGGCAGAAATATAAGAATAAAATATACATAGGTCTTGCAATAAACACAAAAATACAGTAATGCAAAATTTTTATTAATGAGAAAATGTACAAAATTTGTAAAATTACAGAGTGAATCACTTGCTAGAATGGTGGCATCTTATCTCTGAGAAGAGACGTGATGGATATGCTCATTTGCAAGAAGATGGTGATGTTTATAATGAGGCTCTAGAGGCCTTTTTAACATAAAGAAAATCCAAAACCCTAACCCCGGAAGATGAAACATCAAAAGGTTTGTGAGCCTCGATGAGGGTAGTTGATACGTCAACTTCCCAAGGGCGTAAAGTTTGCATACGACCTCCATTTGGGGCACACGATAGCTCGTTGGGGTGCCCAAAAAACGTTGTTTAGGGCTTGAAAATGACACGGGAAGTTTAGGACTCGAAAAGCTATAGAAAATCTTTCAAGGTGGAAACCCTTGTTTTGAGCCAGTGGAATAGGTGGGTGGCCACCGATTTCCGCCTGGCTCAATCCTCCCCCTTTAGGAAGAAATGGTATCCATTGTGTCAAGTCCCCGAGGAAGCTTTTGTTGAATATGAACCTTGGTGAGATGCTTTCCTTGTTGAATAAGTTGTCCTGCTTAGCTTATCGAAGGTTGTTATGAACTTGTTGTTGGAGGGGTTGGATTCGTGCATGATCTTCCTGAGTGTGGGAGGAATTTTTCGGTGAAGATGCAACATGAATAATATGAAGGGATTTATCATAACTTGGTTTGACTGAGTAGTGTGGAGGAACCCCCGTAGGTGCAGTAGGAATATCTTGGTGCTCTTCTACAATCTTGTTGATCTTCTTCTGCTGGATAGAAGGGTCTTGGTTTGAGGCTGCAGTGGTTGTAGTTTCCTTATTTTCTCACCAGATTGTTAAGAGGATAAACTTTGCGGTATGAGAGATTAATTTGAGACACTGTTTAGTCATGACAGTAGTCAAAATTACCTTTTGTATCCTATAGGGTTGACTCCCAAGAGTAACAATGACGCTACAGGGTCGAGACTCATAAACAACATGACGCCTCCACATATATGGTCGGCCTAATAGAAAATCACATACTTCCAGTGGGGAAAAATCACACAATACCTCTTCCTTGAAGGGCTTGATGTCGTATGACAGGCGACATTATTGGCTGACACGAAGTTCTCGTCCCTGGCAAATCCATATGATGTTGTATGGATGCGGGTGTAGTGTTGTCATCAAACCCAATTGCTTGACAACCTTTGTTGAGATGAGGTTCTTCTGGATTCTCCTATCAACAATAAAATGCAACAGGGTCCCCTTCACCCACATATGTGAATGGAAAAGGCACCCTCCCTCCTTAGGATCCTTTGGTTCTTCTGGTTTAGGTTTCATAGCATCAAAGATTGATGAGTGTGAGTTGGGCGCTAGAGAGGTTTGACTCTCGCTTGGCTATGGAGACGAGCAGATCAATTTCATATTCCACTTCAGGCGAAAGTCACTTGGTGAAAGACCAAGGTGAGGATCTTGGTGAGATGCCAAGATCCATATACTCTTGGTGATATGCCAAGACTGATAGTCTTGGTGAGATGTCAAGAGATGAGACTCTTGGTGAGATGCCAAGAGAAGTGACCTTAAGTGAGATTCCAAGGCTAGGATCTTTGGTGAGATGCCAAGATCAAGGCTTGGATTAAGAAGGACTTTGATTCAAGGAGATATCGAATAGGTGGAGATTGAATTCCATTTACATATCATATAGGTCGAGAAGATCATAGTCAAAGATCACTTTTGATGATCAGGGTACATCCATACTCACCGACTATTTTCCAGCAGGAAATGATGTCCAGTGCAAGGATGATATTGGAGCGGTGAGTGACACTTTCCTCAGTAAGAGGGAGTGTTTAGTTTTGGGTACCTTGGAAAGTGGTCCCCTTGCTTTTATGAGTCTCTAAACACAAAGGGGGAGACTATTACCCTTAATACTTTACTTTATGTTCTAATTTTAGTTTGACTTAGGAGATTTAAGTCAAAAGTGAAATATGTCACTTAATCCATAAAGTGACAATTAATTCACTTTGTGGGTGAATTAATAGACTTAAAGCAAACTAAGGAAACTTGAGAAAGTGAGTTTTCTAAGTGATATTTTTGAGATTAAATCTCACCCATTGATTAGACATGGCTAGATTGAATCTAGGCCATTGGTCTTTTAGGTTTGGCCAAAGAGAGGCCAAAGCAAGGAAAAGGGTAAGTATGAGGCTCATTCTTGACTTGAGAAAGTTGAGAGAAGAGGAGGAGAGGAAATGAGGGTTTGGAGAGGTTTGGAGAGGCCAAAGGAGGTGCACTTGTGGAGGAAGGGCGCAAGCTACCTTGAGGAGGATTTCATGGAGGATTGGTGCTTGAGCTAGATGGAGGGTGCACCTAGTG
>ML809801.1:127389-155877 GCA_009831015.1 Picea engelmannii | reverse complement strand
CTTGTTGTGTAGGAAAAACACTTGTTGTTAGTCAACATTATATTCATTCACAATCAACGCATAATTCATATTTTTCAAATGCATACACACAATAGGAAATTTTCATTCTTAACTTCGGCTTTTGATAAAGGGGGTTAAGGTAGAGGTTACTTCTTTTAAGAGTACTTCAAATGGAGTTTCTGCACAACTCGTTCATGAGCCCAAAAAGGCCAAGTACTGTAACCATGCTCTGATACCAATTTGTCACACACCCACTACGACAAGTAAGATTTTCTTTTTCTTTTTGTCTTTTCTTCGAGGGACAAAATCCCTGAATTTCTATGGGGCCTAGCGCAGACCATACCTTCCCTTATCCTCCTCCATGTGATCGTTGGTTATGACCACAGGACTTACCAAAAAGGCACTTCCGGATTTCGCGATTCAGGGAATCGCGATGCAAGCGTTCCCTTGTTCTCTGTCTTTTGAAATGCTGAAACCTGAAAGGGTCTAACAGATCCTTAGCTCCTCCCCCAAGTCGCTTTTCATACGACTGGTCCTATGACCTGGTGATATTCCTCTAAATTCTTTTGGGGTTTCACGATTTGGGGAATCGCGATGCAAGCGTTCCTCCTTTCCCTTTCGAATCCCTAGAACCCAAAAGATCAGTATCATCCGGGTCTATGGTCCAGATCGTCGAATTGATCAATGGACTAGATTAAATCCCAACATTCTACCTTTCGGGATTTCTAACGAGGTCTTCAGTCCTATTCCTCTAATGTCCAGAACCCCGGTGGCCTTAGATCTTCGCCACGCGTCCCTACAAATGGGTGGTCCAGATTCTTTTAGGACTCCTCCTTCCTACCACAAGACCATGTCTGGTGACCTAGGGCTCATTCACAGAGCACATCGGGGTTTCACGTACCGGGATTTCATGACTCGCGAAGACGAGGGGTCTTGCCCTTGGGTTTCCCGGGTGCCGAAACGCCAAAACCCATTCACGCTAAACCGATTCGGTGTTTCACATAAAGAGATTTCGCGACTGGCGAAGACGAGGGGTCTTGCCCTTGGGTTTTCCGGGTGCCAAAAAGCCGAAACCTATTGATGCTAAACTGATTCAGGGTTTTGCATACTGGGATTTTGTGACTGGCGAAGATGAGGGGTCTTGCCCTTAGGTTTCCCAGGTGACGAAACACTGAAACCTATTCACGCTAAACCAATTCAGGGTTTCGCATACCGGGATTTCGCGACTGGAAAAGACGAGGGGTCGAGGTTTTAACGCCTACGCTCCTCCTCTAGATCCATCGGTCTTAACAAATCGGGGGTATTTTCGAAAGGATTCTGATCGTTCGTCTACCAAACGATGGGGTATTCTCTTTTGATAAATGGGACTCACTATCCTTTCTGAGCTTGATTCACGAGGTTCAACCTCTTGAGGCTTCAAACTCCCACGACTTCGAATCCTAAGAGGTTGAACCTTGTGAATCAATCTTAGAAAGGATAGCGAGTCCCAGTTATCAAAATAGAACACCCCATTGTTTGGTAGACAAACGGTCGGAATCCTTTCGGAAATACCCCCGATTTGTCAAGACCGATGGATCTAGAGGAAGAGCACATGCATTAATACCTCGACCCCTCGTCTTCACCAGTCGCGAAATCTCGGTATGCGAAACCCCGAATCAGTTTAGTGTGAATAGGTTTCAGCGTTTCGGCACCCGAGAAACCCAAGGGCAAGACCCCTCGTCTTCGCCAGTTGCAAAATCCCAGTATGCGAAACCCCGAATCGGTTTAGCGTGAATAGGTTTTGGTGTTTCGGCACTTGGGAAACCCAAGGGAAAGACCCCTCATCTTCGCTAGTCGCGAAATCCCAGTATGCGAAACCCCGAATCGGTTTAGCATAAATGGGTTTCGGCGTTTCGGCACCTGGGAAACCCAAGGGAAAGACCCCTCGTCTTCGTTAGTCGCGAAATCCCGGTACGTGAAACCCCGATGCACTCTGTGAATGAGCCCTAGGTCATTGGACAAGGTCTTGTGGTAGGAAGGAGGAGTCCCGAAAGAATCTGGACCGCCCATTTGTAGGGACGTGTGGCGAAGATCTAAAGCCACCAGGGTTCTGGACATCAAAGGAATAGGAGTGAAGACCTCGCCAGATATCCCGAAAGGTAGAATGTCAGGATTTAATCTAGGTCGTTGATCAAGTCGACGATCTGGACCATAGATCCGGATGATACCAGGCTTTCAGGTTTCGAGGATTCAAAAGGGAGAGGAGGAACGCTTGCATCGCAATTCCCTGAATCGCGAAACCCCGAAAGAATTTAGAGGAATAGCACCAGGTCATAGGACCAATCATATGAAAAGCAACCCAAGGGAGGAACTAAGGATCTGTTAGACCCTTCCGGGTTTCGGCATTTCAAAAGACAAAGAACAGGGGAACGCTCACATCGCGATTCCCTGAATCGCGAAAGCTGGAAGCGCCTTTTTGGTAAGGCATGTGGTCATAGCCAACGATCACATGGAGGAGGATAAGGGAAGGGATGTTCTGCGCTAGGCCCCATAGAAATTCGAGGATTCTGTCCCTCAAAGAAAAGACAAAAAGAAAAAGAAAATCTTAGTTGTCTTAGTGGGTGTGTGACAGTTTCCTTTCGTTGTGTGAGTTTATTCAATTTTTTTATTGTAATTTTATTTATGTTGTGTGGATCAAACTAATTCTTGTTGGAATAGGATTCTCATGCTTGTTTTTATGTCAGTTTGAATGGCAATCCTCTGAATAAGGAATTCTGAGAGTTGCGGTCTATGCAATTAATGGTCGCCAATTCTTCATTGGTTGGAAACTGCTCATGATAGACATATTTCCTGCATGTATTAGTTTCTCAATTTTGTTGTTTATATTTTCAATTGAAGGTTGTCAATCTAAGTTATAGAGTGAATCCAATGGAGTATGTTGAATATAAAGATATATATTCAATCTGCAATTCCACCTTAAAATATTCATTGTTAGATGAACAACCAATTCTGATATTTTGCTTCGTAGTTCATTATAAAATGGTGTGTTAGACACTTTGAGATTATCTCTGCATATATTGTGCCTGACACATTTTAAGTGTACAAACCCGAATTGATGATAAAATGTAACAGAATTATTATCATATAATTCCACTAACAATCGCTTTTAGTAAATGATGCTAAATATGTGCAGATTCATTTATATTTTACATTTTGATATCTTGCCTACACCACATCTACATACATTCCTTCGATGCATTCTTATAATCCATTCCTTTACAAAACATAACATGGGTTTCCTAGCCTCATGCTTAATTTAATATAAATCCCTTCCAATATGATCATCGTATGTTTCCCCTAAGAGTTTAATCAATTTTCATTTACTTTGAATCTAAATATGGTTTTTCATATTCAAAACGAATACCATAATATTACTGTTTCCATGTGCATATGATTTTATCAGGTTCAGGGTACAAATTTCATCCACATCTCATCCATAACAATGTTGTAGAAAATTATGCATAGGCCTTCCCAACTCAAATTGGTAAATTAAAAGCAAAGGAAAATATATAGAAGCTTACCTTCATTAGTTGTGACAATTAAATACAAACGCCCAAGCTTCTTCATTAACCAACACCCACGCTTTCGATTGTTTCTTCACTAACCAACAATTTTGGACTAAATACCCAAAGATATTATCAAAATAAATCCTCTACTTGTGGTGGTTGTGAACTGGGAGGAATGGCGCATTCACAGTCGAATATCCAGGTAGGGTATTATGAAAGCCAATATAGAATTAGAGGAAATAATTTGTGTTTTTTTTTTCACTAACCAACAATACTAGACTAAATACTAGAAGAGATTATCAAAATCAAATGCTCTAATGTCAATGTGGAAGCTTAATACTTGTTATACATAAAACATAGATTATTATTTAATAAATTTATTATTCATTGCCTTGTTTAATGTATAACAATGTGTATAAATACACGTACATGAGTAGAGTCATGCCTTTTATAAAAAAGATATGACTTTACAATAAAAGTATAATTATTTACATTAATAATTTAATTAGTAATTAATGACATTGTAATATACATACAGTGTATTACAGGTCATCCCTCCTTCAAATGTTTCGTCCTCAAAGCATTGTTATCAAGGCATTGTTATTTTGATGGCTAGATTTTTTGAATTTTGGATTCTTCATTAAAATCTTTTGAATATTTGTTGCCCTCATTTTCACACATATAGAATTGTTTTCTCTTGCATGCTTGATTTTTTCTGTCCCTGAGTTTTGAATTTGTCATGGCATGGATAGTAAAAGGAACCAAAGCCACTATGTTTCTTCTTATGAACGTCCCACACAAAAAATTCCTCTCTCGGGTCATAGACAATTCTTAGAAGCCACACTATATTTGTAGAACAACCACCATTGTTAAAAGAATGACTCACCATAGATTGTTCCTCCAAGATAGGCAAGGGCGTGAGTTTCTTCCACTGAAAGTTTCCTTCTCTTAAATCATACACACTCACATCATACATTTTGTGGTCATTCTCATCGATCAAAGTGAAGGAATATACACACTCATTTTTTTCATTGCACAAGGATTTTACATCACTTCTTAACTCTTCAGGAATAGAAGGTATCGGGCGATTGTTTTTGTCATTGTAAATCCATAGAGAGTGGTTGTTAGCGTATCTCGAATTTGGGTTGTGGGATAAAATGAGGGAGTTGGAAAGAAAAAGTGGGTGATGGAGATGGGCATAATATGGGATAGTTATTGTTGATGTCTCGTTTTCCTCCTTTCTCACTGCTTTTGAGTCATTACTAAATTCCTCAGCTTTTCGTTTAAGGCTCTTCTTTTCATCTTCGATGAGATTTTCAACCTTTAAATCTGTCTTCTCGTCCTTGTTATTCAAAGTTGATGTTTTCACATATAGGTCTTCTAGAACACCATCACTAGTTTTATCGCTTTCATCATCATCATATATTTGTCTCTCTGGCAATTCAGATGAAGGAGAACGCAAGATTTGGTTTTGGTGGAAACTTCCCTCCTCCTTTAAGTATGCCAAGATTGCCTTCTCTAATTGTTCTTCTATTATTTCTTTCAAAAAATTTTTCATTTCTTCGAGAGTGTTGCTCATATTTTCCATAATTTCCATGTTTTTAAGAATGGTATTTTCCATCTTTGAAGACATGTGCTTTTGGCTTTTGCCAAGATTTTTGCTCTGATACCACTTCGAAACTTAATACTTGATATATATAAAATATATATTATTATTTAATAAATTTATTATTCGATCTCTTGTTCAATGTACAACAATATGTATAAATACACGTACATGAGTAGAGTCACGTCTTTTAAACAAAAATACATGACTTTACAATAAAAGTATAATTATTTAAAATAATGATTTAGTTAGTAATTAATTACATTGTAATATACATACGATATATTAGACGATGGCTATGAACTGGGAGGAATGGAATATTTAGTTGAATCATGGCTATAATTCTCCTACAGCAAGGACTAAAAAATTTGGTCAACTACAAACTAGTCATTAGAAAAACTCATGGCTATAATTCTCCTAGAGAAAGGACTAATAAATAAAATATAATTTAATATATTGATATTAGTTATATTATTATAGTTCTCCTCGAGCAAGGACTAATAAATAAAATATAATTTAATATATTGATATTAGTTATATTATTATAGTTCTCCTCGAGCAAGGAGTAATAAATAAAATATAATTTAATATATTGATATTAGTTATTTTATTACATCGATGATATTATAGTATTCGTACACATTAATATGTTATTTTATTAAAGACAATGGTACCTCAATACATAATCTCTTACTACTTTAACATGTAGACTATCTTTATCTTGAATATTTAATTAAGAAGTATACAAATATCACGTTGTCATTCATGTGGATACAATACTACGAGTATTGTTTTATTATTTTTAGTGTTAATGTGGGGTTTAACTTAAGAGAGATTAGATTTGAAAGACCCATTTCCTATCATTTAAAAGCATTTATTCCATAAAAATAGAAGCATGTATGTAGTCAAAAGGACAAACATAATTCATGTGCATAGAAAGAGAACCAATTATTTAACACCAAAAAACCAAACACTATCATATCCATCCCTACATGTGGTTGTGGGTGAGGGGCCATGTTACTAATCATGAATGGTTCTTTCACATAAAGTCATATTCAAACAACATAACAAGTAAATGGAACCAACTCTAACTATGGGGATGAAAGGTACTACAAGAACATGTGACATACACAAAGTCCTCTTGGGGCTTGGATCATTATCTTCTTATCATTTCATGATAATTTGTTTGGTGTAAATCTAAGCAAATAAACCATCAACATGCAAAAATTACAAGTTATGAACATCATTATCCTATGTAACTAGATAATTGTGTCTTCTCATGGAAAGTTAGAAAGGTGTTCTCACATATATATGGGAGATGGTCCACGTGGCAATTAAATTTGAAGCTTGCAACTTGATTGCCTTTATGTCTGGGAAGAGAAATAAATATTGTTGAACGTCTCTCCTGCTGGTCCAAATGTTATCTCCTCCTTCCATTATCCAATCAAAGAAGTGGAGTGCCCGTCACTCAAAGAGTTTCATGCTTACAAGTGTTCCTTGGAAATCTCTGTTGGCGATTTTATGACCTTGTCCTCACCCTTTTGCGTTAATTATTGCTTCTCCAACTGAACGTCATGAGATAATAACATAATATATAGGGATGTATTGTGTCCAACCAATATATAACATTACTACAACTTTCCTATCTGGTTAACCACATTAGTAAAAACATGTGATATCATTTGAAGGTCCCTGAAATGTGACAAGTTGAGATCGATATTGTAATGTTTAATCAACATGCTCAAGTGGAAGCATCCCATAGGTTGGACTCTCAAAAAAAATCTATGCATGCCGAAAGAGAGAGGCAACGAAAATAACATTGGGATTTTCATGAATGGATTCATATTCTAAATATTTTAATATAAGCAAACAATTCATATAGTCCACTCAATATACAGGGGTTTCATTTTCCAAAACCATGAATCTTTGTATGATATGAGGAGACCGATTTTGCCATTAGAGCGACTTAACCTACGTCTAATTAATTAATGTATATGCTTGAATTTGATTTATAATTATCAACTTAAATATGCTCACTATGTATTCATTTTTTTCTTTCGATTTTTAAAAATTTGAAAGTAGAGTAAGGATGATTTTAAGGGTTAAATTTTGTTATGGATTCATTTTTCATGCTTTTTTTCCAAAAAAAGATTCGTTATTCTAAAAATAATTTACCCAAATTTTATAGAATGAAATTATTTTACCTTAAAAATCGCCAAAACTTTATACAAACTATATAAAATCCTTATAAATTTGAACATTTTTTCAAAAATATCACCAAACATTTTATAGTTGGCATATGAAGGATTAGTAAGATTCGTCAAGGTTGAACTACGTTTCAAAATAAATTTTCATCCTTAAAATCATCCCCGAAATAGAGGTCTCTACTTTAGTATTTTCCTGATTGTGTACGTGTAGGAGAAATCCAAATGTTATATGATTTGTTTTTTGGGTATTTGTCATCGAAGTTTAGTTATAAAAGAATTGTTAGAATTGCAAAGTTTTCATCGCTAAATTTATTTTTTTATTGTAAAAATGGATTCAATGTATAAAAAAAACCCTAATGTATTTGGATTGTGTAATCTCAACAATAGATATTTGTAATTCCAACAATTCTTCTAAATTTTTATTCAGATTTGGGCAAAAATGATCGAAAAGAAAATTTAGCCACATGAGCCACCAACCAAGCCACTATGAGCCACATGTCCTTGACAGGGATAGAACCTTGGCCGGGAGGAACTTAATCCCTCTTTGTTACTACATGGGCTATTACCTTATGACATCAAAATTTTGAAGGACATGGGGGTGAGATTTGATCAACTTATGTGTGCATCGGTCATATGATCACTTAATATAATTTATTTGGGTGCAACCATGTGTCCAACCATTACCTCAAGATAACCCCATGGCTCAAGAAACAACCCTCACGAAAATTGAACCTTACCCATTAGTGAAAACCTCCTTGCTCCTAACCAATGAATCCAACCCCTTTGGGCTTGGAAATTGAAGGACAAGGGTGTGGGATTTTATCTACTTATGTATGCACATATCATGAGATCATTTAATATAATCTCTCTAGGTGCAACCACATGTTCAACGACATTTTAGGTTGAGAAAAAAACGATAATATACGATGCTTTATAAATAATAACAATAATAGACTAATCTCAAGGTCTCAATCTTGCCAAACATCAAATTGATATATGTGACTCCTAGTTTGTGAGACAAAGGACCCACTCCATGAAGTGATTTGACTACTTAGTTTCCAACAATATACATACCATAACCCCGTCAATTTTTATTTTTATATTCATTAAATATATTTTAATATTCTTTTACTTAATTTATATTATTGTCATCATCAAAAAAAAAATTAACACGGGTTCATTAAACAAATGTCCATAAAGTTCTTTTTATCCTTTATCTTTGATAGAATCATTATAATATGATAATAATATCAAATTTCAATACACACTTTATTAGTTAATACATATGTTCAACATTTTGATTGTATTTTTATACACTTACATCTAGGTTGGCTCTACAATGCATATCATTGTGGAAGTTGTTGTAAACTATTTTTTATCCAGATTATTTTGAGAACGAAATGAAGGCAGAAATATAAGAATAAAATATACATAGGTCTTGCAATAAACACAAAAATACAGTAATGCAAAATTTTTATTAATGAGAAAATGTACAAAATTTGTAAAATTACAGAGTGAATCACTTGCTAGAATGGTGGCATCTTATCTCTGAGAAGAGACGTGATGGATATGCTCATTTGCAAGAAGATGGTGATGTTTATAATGAGGCTCTAGAGGCCTTTTTAACATAAAGAAAATCCAAAACCCTAACCCCGGAAGATGAAACATCAAAAGGTTTGTGAGCCTCGATGAGGGTAGTTGATACGTCAACTTCCCAAGGGCGTAAAGTTTGCATACGACCTCCATTTGGGGCACACGATAGCTCGTTGGGGTGCCCAAAAAACGTTGTTTAGGGCTTGAAAATGACACGGGAAGTTTAGGACTCGAAAAGCTATAGAAAATCTTTCAAGGTGGAAACCCTTGTTTTGAGCCAGTGGAATAGGTGGGTGGCCACCGATTTCCGCCTGGCTCAATCCTCCCCCTTTAGGAAGAAATGGTATCCATTGTGTCAAGTCCCCGAGGAAGCTTTTGTTGAATATGAACCTTGGTGAGATGCTTTCCTTGTTGAATAAGTTGTCCTGCTTAGCTTATCGAAGGTTGTTATGAACTTGTTGTTGGAGGGGTTGGATTCGTGCATGATCTTCCTGAGTGTGGGAGGAATTTTTCGGTGAAGATGCAACATGAATAATATGAAGGGATTTATCATAACTTGGTTTGACTGAGTAGTGTGGAGGAACCCCCGTAGGTGCAGTAGGAATATCTTGGTGCTCTTCTACAATCTTGTTGATCTTCTTCTGCTGGATAGAAGGGTCTTGGTTTGAGGCTGCAGTGGTTGTAGTTTCCTTATTTTCTCACCAGATTGTTAAGAGGATAAACTTTGCGGTATGAGAGATTAATTTGAGACACTGTTTAGTCATGACAGTAGTCAAAATTACCTTTTGTATCCTATAGGGTTGACTCCCAAGAGTAACAATGACGCTACAGGGTCGAGACTCATAAACAACATGACGCCTCCACATATATGGTCGGCCTAATAGAAAATCACATACTTCCAGTGGGGAAAAATCACACAATACCTCTTCCTTGAAGGGCTTGATGTCGTATGACAGGCGACATTATTGGCTGACACGAAGTTCTCGTCCCTGGCAAATCCATATGATGTTGTATGGATGCGGGTGTAGTGTTGTCATCAAACCCAATTGCTTGACAACCTTTGTTGAGATGAGGTTCTTCTGGATTCTCCTATCAACAATAAAATGCAACAGGGTCCCCTTCACCCACATATGTGAATGGAAAAGGCACCCTCCCTCCTTAGGATCCTTTGGTTCTTCTGGTTTAGGTTTCATAGCATCAAAGATTGATGAGTGTGAGTTGGGCGCTAGAGAGGTTTGACTCTCGCTTGGCTATGGAGACGAGCAGATCAATTTCATATTCCACTTCAGGCGAAAGTCACTTGGTGAAAGACCAAGGTGAGGATCTTGGTGAGATGCCAAGATCCATATACTCTTGGTGATATGCCAAGACTGATAGTCTTGGTGAGATGTCAAGAGATGAGACTCTTGGTGAGATGCCAAGAGAAGTGACCTTAAGTGAGATTCCAAGGCTAGGATCTTTGGTGAGATGCCAAGATCAAGGCTTGGATTAAGAAGGACTTTGATTCAAGGAGATATCGAATAGGTGGAGATTGAATTCCATTTACATATCATATAGGTCGAGAAGATCATAGTCAAAGATCACTTTTGATGATCAGGGTACATCCATACTCACCGACTATTTTCCAGCAGGAAATGATGTCCAGTGCAAGGATGATATTGGAGCGGTGAGTGACACTTTCCTCAGTAAGAGGGAGTGTTTAGTTTTGGGTACCTTGGAAAGTGGTCCCCTTGCTTTTATGAGTCTCTAAACACAAAGGGGGAGACTATTACCCTTAATACTTTACTTTATGTTCTAATTTTAGTTTGACTTAGGAGATTTAAGTCAAAAGTGAAATATGTCACTTAATCCATAAAGTGACAATTAATTCACTTTGTGGGTGAATTAATAGACTTAAAGCAAACTAAGGAAACTTGAGAAAGTGAGTTTTCTAAGTGATATTTTTGAGATTAAATCTCACCCATTGATTAGACATGGCTAGATTGAATCTAGGCCATTGGTCTTTTAGGTTTGGCCAAAGAGAGGCCAAAGCAAGGAAAAGGGTAAGTATGAGGCTCATTCTTGACTTGAGAAAGTTGAGAGAAGAGGAGGAGAGGAAATGAGGGTTTGGAGAGGTTTGGAGAGGCCAAAGGAGGTGCACTTGTGGAGGAAGGGCGCAAGCTACCTTGAGGAGGATTTCATGGAGGATTGGTGCTTGAGCTAGATGGAGGGTGCACCTAGTGTATAGGGGCACAAGTCTAGAGGAAGAGCACATCCTTGTGTGGGCACACAAGCTAAGGAAGGGTGCATCTAGAGGAGGGAGGTGCTTATGCTTGTGAGAGGGTGCTTACTTATGTGGTGGAGAATTTTCTAGCGAAGGGGCACACAAGTGCTTAGTGCACATTAAGACAAGGAGAGGAGGTGCGCTTGTGTAGAGGCCGCAAAGTCCAAGGAAAAGGGCAAAGGAAAAGGAAAGGTTCAAGTCAAAGAAAACACAAGAGACAAGGAAGAGCTCAAGAGTCTTAGCAAGAGAAGATGGGCACACCAAGGCAAAGGGTGCCTTTGTTCAAGGGCTAGCAGACACATCAACAAGGAACTTCAAAGCATCCAAGTTTGGTTTCTATTGTACGAAGTTTACTTGTATTTGTTTTTCTTGTTGTACTTATGCTTTGAGATCTCCAAATATATACATCTATCTCTAACCGGTTTTCCCCATGGGGGATTTTCCAAGGTCATGTTGACCAAAAAATACATGTGTTCATTTGTCATGCTTAGTTGTATATCATCTTTAGGAGTTTGTAAATATCCTAGAGGAGTGTTATTTGTTTTTAAGGTATTTTCATGTGCTAACATCAGTTATGAAAAACACTTGCAAGGGCACCTTAAAAGACAATCTAATCATCTGTTAGAGGGAAGAATATATCAGACCTGTTTGTTGTACTAAACTAGCAGCAAGGACAGTTTTGTTATCTCAAACTTAGTGCCCAAAAAGAGGTCAAAGACAAACTTGTTGGGAAGCCTTCTAATTCCTTAAAAATCTACATGGTATCAGAGCCTAGGTGGCTAAGAGTTTGTTGATTTGTGAAGCATTCAGTGGGAAAATTTTGTGGGGAAAAGATCAGATCTATTGGTTGTTTTTGGACAACAAGTTTTCAATCCAAAACAACGAGAAAAATAATATTTGAAAGTGCCTTGGTTTTCATGCCTATTGGGCAAATTTACACTTGGTTGGAAGCCTCATTTTTCTCACTTGAGACTAGTGTGTTTGAGGTTGTGTTGACGGGCGAAATTGACCACTCGTCAAATGGAGGAGTGAATCCGGTCCGGGGTTGTCTACTTAACCCAAGTCGTTTGGATTGATCCACTCCGACGGGTTTAGCGGATCTGTTAGCCGATCTAAGTCCTAAGAAAGTGAAAAACAAAACTGAGGAAGATAAAATAACTTAATGAATAACACTTGCTGAAAACTATATACAAATCTAATATATATTTACAATTTTCTAAATAATATTTATAACATAAGTCTACTTATTGTATGTATAATATATACAAATGACTTTATTTATAATATATATATAACATTTACAGAATGCAAATTTTAATCTAAATCTGCGAAAATCGAATACGGATTGATTTATTAAACAAAAACAAAGTTATCATTCAATATTTTTGATTTATTTTTTTATAGTGTTTATAAACAAGAAATGAAATAACAAACTGTCTAATTGAAGACAGAGATAACAAACAGTAAAATATGTTTAGACTGCAGGAAATTTCTGTATTAATGAAACTAATGAAATAAAACTAACAAACTAATCTGTAATCGCATCCCATATTTGTCCTGTGCATAGCATCCAATCTCGCTGTTTGATGAGGCAAACCCACAACAGATCCTACAAATGCTTCTCGTAAACGTGAAGCAGTAATGATTGAATCCGAATGATAGAACATATGAGAGATATAGTAACAACAATCTTATAATTTCACAAGTGACCACATCGAGATAAATCCTGCTGTGAAAACTTGTGTATAAATGTTCAACGAATGAAGAAGATAAATCTCTTTATCTCAAGTTTGAACAAAATAATTACTGTATATTAAATATGGGACATAAAACATGGATATCATATAAATTTTATCATATGAATCTGCAATAAACCACGATAACTAAAGCAATCACAACCTAATTACAAATCGAAATAATCATAACTTGAATAAAAACACGATATAGAGAAGCTAAAGCTGTGCAAATATCATATTATATTCAAGTCTGTAAATCATAAATCCATAGTTTTTTCCCCAGGCAGAGATGATCTCAAGTTTACAAAACAACATACTTATATAGGTTCCAGGAACAAAATGTTTCCTGTTGATAACATCCAATCTGTTCCAAAAAATGTGGGGGATGCAACCTCCCAGATTGTACTTGATACCAAAAACTAACAACCTAATCTATTTAAAAACATAAAGATAGTATGTCTATCAT
Source organism: Picea engelmannii (assembly GCA_009831015.1). Classification (NCBI taxonomy): domain Eukaryota; kingdom Viridiplantae; phylum Streptophyta; class Pinopsida; order Pinales; family Pinaceae; genus Picea; species Picea engelmannii. The sequence goes on along the minus strand of ML809801.1, from coordinate 142,461 downwards.
ATAAATTTTATCATATCAATTTGCAATAAACCACGATAACTAAAGCAATCACAACCTAATTACAAATCGAAATAATCATAACTTGAATAAAAACACAATATAGAGAAGCTAAAGCTGTGCAAATATCATATTCTATTCAAGTCTGTAAATCATAAATCCATAGTTTTTTCCCCAGGCAGAGATGATCTCAAGTTTACAAAACAACATACTTATATAGGTTCCAGGAACAAAATGTTTCTTGTTGATAACATCCAATCTGTTCCAAAAAATGTGGGGGATGCAACCTCCCAGATTGTACTTGATACCAAAAACTAATAGCCTAATCTATTTTAAAACATAAAGATAGTATGGCTGAGAGATGCCAACAGTGCTTCAAATCTCCTTAGAAATCATGGGTTCCTGAAAACAAATAAAAATAAAAAGATTTCAGATGTATTTTCAGTTATCAAAACAAGTAATTTGAATTTTTCTAACTACCTACAGAGTCTCACGATTCTGTAGCTAGTTATGATAATAACTAGAATCATATTTTATTCAATCAATCAAAACAAACTAAAAAGTAATCTGTGCAAACAAATTGTGTATCCTAAATTGAGAAAGACAGAATCATACTAAACTTTTAAAAGGATCATACCTCAAATTAAGGGATTCAAACAAATCAAGTAATCTTTGAATTTACTATTGTTGTCGATGCTTCCACGTTCTTAAAAATAACAGACCCTGTGTTTTTTTGGCGTTTGTCTTTGGTTTGAGATATGGATTGGAGTCTGATATTCTCCTTCATTAACGAATCCCCCTGGTCTTCCAAATATTTAAGCCGAGCTTGCAGTAAAGGCACATCCTTGTAATACCTATCGATCCAGGATCGACATTCATTACAGTGCGGCTGTATAGACTGTGTATCGACATTGATAGTATTAACAGGTGGGGAATCATCCATTTGACCTGTAGGTTCATCACTGAGTTTGATGCCAAGAAAGAGAGGATATTCCTTTAGACACAATGGTAGGTTGGTGACATAATCATAGGGTCTATCAGGGCAAAGTCCATATGAATATGGATACTCTTCGGCCAAGAACCTTTCAATTTCTGAATCTGAATCCTCACTTACCACAATTGTGTTTTTTGTGTCAGCACAGGGTTTGGGTTTGTTTCGAGTGCATCGTGAAACCCAACGAGCGACCTTTTTATTCTTATAATTGACGTCGACGCTGCCCCTAAACTTCTTCCCTGTGGGTTTTTTAACAGCCTTAGTACAACTCTTAGGATACGAATCCGGTTGAGTGTCGGGTTGAGTAGAATCAGGGTAGGTCGAGGGTTCCAAATTAGAGATAGGATCACAGGGCATGAGCGAAGGAGGAGAGATGGTAGGTTTCACAAGGGTTTATGTGATGACAGGCTTGTCAACCTGTCCCAACTCACTATTACCAAAGACGTTTCGTAACACAAAAGCATCCCAGTTATTGTTTTTTAATTGCAACTAATGTACCATGATAATTTTGATTAATCCATGATGGAATAAACTAGCATCAAATTTCTACCTTTTAAACCGCTTTCCCATCTTGTACAAAATTCTAAGGAGGAAATAGGGCATGTTCAATGGGAAATCGATGAAGCTCATAATCCATCACAGGTGATACAAGAAAACCAACCCAAATCTCACTTCACATGTAATAAACTGTTTCACAATAGCTAACAGATCATGCCACCTAGGTTTTAGAGATGATACAGGCATACCTCGGTCGCAGCTGGTAATTTTCCTTGAGGTGAACAAAAATGACCAGGGGACCTCTTCAACCTTTGCGTTCTTGAACCACTTTTGCCCCATAGTTGGTAAACTGGTAGCTTGGCTTATACAATCTTCATTTACCTCAAGATGCACATCTCCTATTTTTTCTCTGCAACCGTCGAATGTCAACGCGAATTCTTGAGCAACTCTTAGATTGAAACCCTCAAAATTTTCAATAAACACACGCCAGCCGTTCCTTTCTAAGTCATCTCTGGCATTGCGAAATGATAACAAGGTCTGGATGCCATTGGGCTCAATCCTCACCATAGGAGCCATGGCTAATAGCAGGGAATCAACACGGAAATCAGAGGTAGGGTTTGATCGAAAAAACACAGAGCCATAGTCTCGAGTTTCCTCAATGCAATGCAAAGACAGTTCGAAATGGTAGGCAGGAGCGTTAATCACCATGCGTGGGAAAGAGATCGTGAGGCCCGAGGCCATTTAGAGCAATAATACCACGTTGTACCTCATATGAAACCTTGGGATATGGGTATTGTAAGGATGTAAGCGCTTTTATACCATAGAGTGCACATATTCATGACTTGATTACAAGGTAAACGTTTCAAATAAACATTGTGTTAAAAAAACAAAATCTTATGAATTAAACCGCATTACTATTAATCGAATATTGATGAGTGGGAGGTTTTTTACTTATGTAACCAAGACACGTCTAGGACCAAGGAGTTATAACAAGGAAAACAACCATGTTCATAGCGAAATACGACAATTCGACAATAGACCATATGAACATTAATCCTTTGATCAAAAATCGAAATCAAGTGTGAATTCCAGCTGTGAGTTTTCATGCTTACAGTCATGAAAACAAAAATCGAAAGGCGGGTATGTAAAAAGCGACAAGTGATAATTGTTGTTCCTCATAACGAGTAGTGCAAACTTAGAGACCCTGTGTAGGCAGCTTGTAAAAATAGAAATTATATTATTGTTGCCAACAATGGCGACACACTGGGAGAAGCCGTTATCTCTTCCAAATGAACGGATTCAGATTAGGATAATCAGAAAAAACTCAAATAGAAAACAACCAAAAGCTGTCTGAACATCATTATCAATTATAAAGCATTCCAGTTTCAGATTACTGTTATTTTAAAGAGACGAAAACTGACAACAATCTTAACAGAAGAGAGTCACGATATTAAAGTTAAAATCTTCAATATTGTTGACAAAGCCGCTGCTGCCAGCAGTGTCCATAGCCTCGACAGGGATGTCATTTAACCCACTCTGATATCTGTATCCTACCAAGAAGTTCCAGATCAGAACGAAGGACATTTAAGGTCAAAAGATTCCATATCTGAGAATTTTCATATACCTGACATTGCTTCACTGCCAGCGGGCCTGTTCAGTACCCCGACGAAGTTATCTTGGCATCATGCATGCATTTACCCACTGCCAGCAGACCTGTTCAGTATCTCGGTGGGTTTACAAGCACTTCCCACAGCCCTCTGAAAGTTTATTTAGTTTTAAAATTTTAATAGAGCGGGGTGACGCTGAAAATCATGATTTTTGGACACATCTTAGTAAATAACAGACCTTGAAGAAACTTTTTAGCTTTCCTTCATTAAGATCTAGAAATAGTTTGCTAATAAAACCGACTTTAAAGAGCAGGGAGACATCTCTGAGTTGTTCTCTTAAGGAACAGGGACAACGTAAGAAGATTTTTTATGGATGATCGTGAATAACTTCAGTTACAGATTGAAATCAAGAAACGCTTTTCAAATAACAAGTTACCTTTAACATGGCTGCAAACTCAGAAGAATATCACAATTGATGCTTAAACAACCTTCAACAGTCATTTTAGAGGGGAAATTTTTCTGTTCTCTTTGTCTGAACTAGCCCATGATGTAGGCATGTGTGTCTCAAAAAGGAAAGACTGATAAGCATAAAGGAAAAATCAAAACAAACCAGCAAAGAAAAGCAAACAACAAGCAAAACAAAAATATTTACATAATGTACATGGGAGTGTCATCAGGCAAAGTACTTTTTTAGAGCTTGGCCATTCATCGGAAAGGTGTCTGGATGTCCCTCTAGATTCTGTAATCGGAAAGAACTGGGACCCAATTTCTCAGCAATTAAAAATGGCCCTAGCCACAAGTTCTGAAACTTCGTATGCTCTCCTTTTCCCTCATGAGGTTTGTCCCATTTTAGGACAAGGTCACCCACCTCAAAATTTATGTCGGAGGCAGAATTGGAATCAAACTAGTTTTTAACAATGAGTTGATGTTGATCCAATTTCTGTTTTGCTTGAGCCCTCACTTCTTCTAATTTTAACAAAGCATTAATTCGATTCTCCAAAGGGGGATAGTCCTCTTCCTGGACTTTCTGCGATAACTGCAGAGATGGAAGAAGGACATGTTGTGGAAGATTCGTCTCTTTGCAGTAAACAAGAAAGAAAGGTGAGTTACCCACAACAGTTTTAGGAGTTACTCTATCATCGCATATTACGTTTAACCGTGCGTTATGCCAATTTTTATGGTTTTCAGAGACTGTTCTCTTGATAATTTTGATCAGATTTTTGTTAATCGATTCTGCCAAACCGTTTCCTTGGGGGTAATAGCTGGAAGAATACTTTAATTTAATTCATTTTTCTAGAGATAAATCACTCATCTCAAGAGACGAAAAATAAGAAGCATTATCAAATACCAGGCATTCAGGGATACCGAAACGAGTAATAATATTCGAATTCAAAAAAGATATTACCTGACTGGTATTTACAGCTTTTAATGGGGCAGCCTCAGACCACCTGGTGAAGTAATCTGTGGTTGTTATGATATACTTATGATGTTGTGAGGATGGAGGATTGATTGGGCCTATAATATCTAGACCCCACTGTTGAAAAGGGGAGTCTACTGAAATTGGTTGCAGAGGGAAGGCTGGTTTCTGTATTCATCCGGATGCTTTTTGACAAATTATGCACTTGCGACACAAAGCATGAGCATGTTTAAAAAGGGTAGGCCAGTAATAACCTGCTCTTAATACTTTATGGGCAGTGGTATCTCCACCAAAATGCCCACCATCTTCTCCTGCGTGCAATTCCAATAAGACTTTTTCTGCTTCATCTTTCTCAAGACAACGCATTAGTACTCCATCAAAATTTTGACGAAACAGAATACCATTAATCAGCTGAAAAGAAGCAGATTTTAATCTTAGTGCTCTCCTTTTAGTGGGATCAAGGTGACGGGGAGTTGATCCGTGTATAAGACAAAATTTTATATCATCATACCAGGGACTAGCATGGTTTTGTGCACAACAGATTTGATTTTGATAGTTCTGTCCTGTATTTAACATATCATTTTCCTTTTGCTGTCCTGCAGATGAATCAACGACCAATTTGCATAACCCTTGGCCTCTTACTATTTGTGTTGGGGTGATTTCTATGTCATACTCTTGCAAGGATGTGACCCAGTTTTCCCTTTTTTCGCCTAGTTCTTTCTGTACTAACAGATTTCTGACAGTTGGGTAAGGGACAATGATTTTCATCCTAGACTTCAAAAGATAGGATCAGAAGTTCTTTACTGCTTTGAAAACAACATAGGCTTTCTGATCCACTGTTGGGTAATTAAGTTCCACCCCCTTGAAGGATGAGCTCATAAAGGCGATTGGGACTTCGTTGTTTTCAGTGTTCTTTTGAGTTAGGACGGCGACGTATGAATGGTCAGAAGCAAACGTGTAGAGGGTGAAGTCTTGCGAAAAGTCGGGGCTCATTAGAGAAGGAGCGTCTATTATGGCCTTTTTTATTGAATTAAAAGCCTGTCTTTCTAAAGGTCCCCAATGGTACTGTACGTCCCTTTTTATCAGGTTTTGTAATGGTCTCACCATTTATGAAAAGCTGGGGACGAATCTCCTAACAAAGTTTATCTGACCTAAGAAAGATTGCATGGAATTTTTTGACAAGGGAGGGGGCAGTTTCGAAATGATTTGAGTTCTTTCAGGATTGATAATCATCCCTTCGCTCGATATAATGAATCCTAAGAGTTTACCTTATTCTACTGCGAAAATAGATTTTTTCGGATTCAAAGAAATGTCGTACTTACGACATCGCTGTAGAACATATTTTAAATGAGCTAGATGATTTTCTTTATTTTTTGAGAAGACAGTGACATCATCCAGGTAAACTACGACAGATTGATTGATTAAGCCTCAGAAAGCGATGTCCATCGCTCTCTATAAAGTGGCACCGACATTTATGAGTCCAAAGGGCATCTTTCTATAAGCGTAGGTGCCCCACAGAGTGCAGAAGGTGGTTTTGAGTTGGTCTGGAGGAGACATCAGGACTTGGTTATACCCTAAAAAACCATCCAACAAGGATAATCTTTCAGAACCAGATACCTATTGAAGGATCTGTTCCATGGGAGGGACAACGTAGTTGTCTTTATCAGATGCTCGATTAAGATTTCAGAAATCGACGCATAGTCGGATTTCACCACTCTTCTTTCGGACAGGGACAAGATTAGAGACCCATTGTGTGTGCCTAACTGGGAATATTATCTTAGCGTTCAGGAGTTTGTTTAATTCCTTCTTGATAGTTGGTTCGAGTTTTGGGTGCATTTTCCTTAACTTTTGTTGAAAAGGTTGGGTTTGGGGTTTCATAGGAATAACATGTTGTATGATGTTAGGATCAAAGGTTTTTAGGTCGTCGTACGTCCAAGAAAAAACATCTTTGAATTCCTTAAACAACCTAATAAATGCTACTTTTTCTTGCTCAAAACACCCCACCCCTAAATTAATGCACTGTGGGTTTTCTTTAGTTCCCAAATTTACTTTTTCATGCGTTAAAGAGGAACTATTCATTTTACAGTTCACTGATTTTCTGAACTTGTCGTGAAGATCATAAAATTTTTCTAATCTAACTACAGATTTAGGGATAGAATTTACCATGTCTGATGAATATTCTGGAGATCTTTGATCTGGTATTACCGTAAAGTCACGAAGATTTTCGTCATGTGTACCTTCGTCGATCATCGTGCCCTGGAAAGTTTCTTCCATATGCATAAAACTTATAATATGTTGATCATCATCGAAGACTCTCCAATTCGTGATGTTGTCTGGGACGGACGGTCTGAACAACAGTTCGACGAAGAATGCATTTGGAGATAAGCGTTCTACAGGAAAATTTTTTGAAGCGACGTTAGCTAACAAATCAACTTCTGAATTACTCAATCTAGGAATAGAATTTATGTTAAATGCAGAGAACTTATTCATTAAATTCCATACCTCAGTTTGGTAGCTTTTAAGGTGCGGGGATAAATAGTGGATAGAATTTTTTACCTGTCTAACCATGATTTCTGAATCACCAAAGACAGTCAAATTTTGAACGTTCATATCTAATGCTTTTCTGAGGCCTTGCAATAGTGCCTCATATTCTATTGTATTGTTTGTACATTCAAATTCTAACCTGTAAGCAATCAGGGTCTTGTTACCTGCTGGATCGATGATTACGCAGCTTGCACCAGCTCCTTCCTTGGATTTTGACCCATCAAAATAAAGAGACCATATTTGATTTTCATTGGTTGCATGTGTCCATTACAAAGAAGCTGTTGGCTATGTATATGTCAAAATTTCAGATTGTTGTTCCAGGTTAGTTATAGTGGAAGTTTAGCCATGAAATTACTGAAAAAAGTATCCATCCCTTGTATTTCGGGTGAATCGCCAGAAGGAGTGAATGGTTCATTGGGATCATTTAAATCAGTCACCATCAACTTTAGATAACGTTCATGATTTACCTTGATTCTGTTGGGCTTTCCATTCTCGGGTAGCCACAAGTGAGACCAATCCGTTGCAAAATAGTCGTGTAGTTGTTCTGACCAGTCTCTGCTTAAAAACAAACCATAAAATTCTGGGATATCTACAACAATAATATCAATCACTTGATGAACTTTAGGGTTAGATGACAATCTTATAATCACATTTCTCAATTCGCCTATAACTTTAACACTAGTTCAATCAAGCTGGATAATCTTCAAGGTGGATGGTTGAACTTCGGCATTAATCTTTTGAAAAACAGACCAAGGCATTATGTTAGATGACGCTCCTGAATATACCATGTAGTTATGCACATTCCTATTGAAAATTTCAAAAGTTAACAAAAATGGAGGGACATTTCTGTGAGTAATAATAGTGGAATCTTGTTTCTTTTTACTCGCGGCCTCTAAAACTGATTTATCTACATTTGTTACATTATTTACAGGAAGGTCTCTTTTATCGTGAGGATCATGTTATCACTCCAGGAAACTCTCCTAGGCTGTAAGTCAGAGATGCCTGGTAACTTAATCTTTTGGTAACTATTTTCTCAAATAAAAGTGTGGGTTTGGAACAAGTCAGAGGACTAGATCATTTCTCGCTCAAATCATGCATAAACACATCAAGATGGACAAGGATTTCAACCAAAAATGTTCAGAGAGTTTACAAATAAAGGGATGGATGAAGAAATGACTATTATATCAGCAGAATCACATATAAACAAATATGAATGGCCGATTACAATAATCACAGGAATACTTGCAAAATTAAACTTATGAATGTAGTGATAAGATGACAGTTATCTGGCATAGAAAAGCATAACAACATGAATATAATATCCAGGTGCAAGTACAGAATAGACAAGAAGATGAAATCTGAACAAATTATGGCAAAAGAAGCTTGTATTACTCCATATGAAAATGAGAAGTTTTGAGTTACATAATATGAAAAAGTCTCCAAAGTTAAACCCTTGGTTCCTCTTCTAACCTTAGCTTTATAGCTTTACAAAACAGTTCTGAGATCCTGAAAACATGGATCAAATAAGCTAAAAATAGTAAATCAAAATCTGATTGCAAAAGATGTGGGATGATCCCCAAAAATGAGATCAATCCCAGATTTTCTGGTTCTTCTTTCTTGTTGAGTGTTGGTGTAGTGTAGGATAGCCTCCCAAGGTTGAGTGCTGACTCTCCAAGAGAGATAAATTCGAATCTGTTGATGTGAGAAAATGTCCTGATTTGCTGTCTCGGTCAAAGATGCCAAAAACTTTTGAAACACCTCCTCTTTTCATAATCTATCAAAAATAGTTGTTGGATTTATCTTGATAATTCATCAAATGTTCATTAGAAGAGGTTTCAAACCTTTCCAGCTCAAAAAAATTCGATCTGTGTAAAAACTCGATCATTCTGGAAATGACAGGCTTTCAGTGGTTAACTTGGAAAGCTCCTAAGCAAATTATCTACCGAAAGTCCAGTTTCGGTGGTTAATGAACAACCGTCATGTTCGCCTAAACCACCGAAAAGGAAGGTTATCCAGAAATAAACTGCCTTGGGAAAAATCAAATTTATCAGTCATGGAGAGTCCATTTTGCATGCTTAAATAGTCGATCAACATCTAAAAATCCTGATCTTTCCAATGGTTCTTTCAAATCTGAATTTGGAGCCCGAGAAGCTAGTCAAATGTTCCCTACAAGATTAGGCATCATTTTTTTCAAAAATGCCAGTGCAGTTTTTTATTGCTAACATCTGGCTCCAACTGGGATGGATACCTCCCTATGAGGTTTCCAAGAACCTAGAAGACCTTGTGCCTTTAGTATTGGGCCACAGAGTCATTCAGCCTTTTCAGTCCCAACAATGTTTACAACCTGCATTTATGTCTTTGGTTATTTACAAGATCCCTTAAAATTCTGTTTTTGAAAACCCTGCCACTTGTCTTCGGAGCTGCTGCCACTTGTCTTTTTGCTAAATTAAAACCTGCATATTGTTCCCTCAATCTTGAACAAATTATATCACAAGCATATTAATGATTTAAATTTATCTTCAATTTTTTCTTTCAAGACTCAAAGATATCACGTGCCAGATATATCCTAGAAATGTGGAATTTGGGCAAAATTTTGAGTGATCTGGTTAAAACAGCTTTTGGTGGTTAACTGTATTTAGAATATGGCACCTTATCCACCAAAAGTACTATGTTTTGGTGGTTAATGAGCACACACAGGCTTGCCTAAACCACTGCAAATAGAAACTTACCCAAAAATCAAAATTTGATGAATCTCGATTAGCTGTTTCTTCTTCAATGTTTCTTCGACAAGAAGGGTAATGAGCCCCTGGTTGTAGCGCCCCTCACAAGTAATATATACAAAAATTACTTCCAGCAATGCCTGCCAACGAGGTTCCAGAAAGGACATTGGAATGTCCTTCTTCCAAATCAAGTCTTTGTGAATGGGCAACAAATAAGATCTGAACTCTATATTTGATGGTACTATGGATTTTAACCAGCACTCTCCAGTTCTTGGTAGACCTGTAAACTCTGCTATAGATGCTTCATCAATGATGAATTCTTCTCTCCCTATTTTGGCTGACCTTCCATCATATACAGTTGCAAAGGATTCTGCTACTTGTTGATGAAAGCTAGTCAATTTCTCACAATATGTGAATACTCCTGCTTGTTTGAAAAGGTCTGCTACCTTTGGATGTGCCTCCAAGTACCAAACACCATCAACCTTGGCCCTTAAGACCGGTCCAGACTTTTCCATAATTGACTGCTGATGGGTCCCTCAAATCTAGAGATTATGCGTGCAATTGATGAACAGATAGGTCACTTGAGGAGAAAGTGTTGACACTTATGTCTGTAATGTATTGACACTTCTTTCGAGCTCTGCAATATATTGCAACTTCCTTACTCGATATCTTTGTGCAGATTGTCTATTGGCTAAAATCTGTTTCACCCTTTTTGGATCAATGTTTGGGTCGAGCTCCATTGTCGATGATGATGTGGGCATTTCAATATTTACTGCTTGCTGGAATGGTTGCTCATCTTTGCAAACGCTTTGAACTTCTGGCTCACTTTTGAACTGACCTGATACAGTCATGACTTTCTCCTCCATAGAAGTCTCATTTATACTGTTGTGATCGGATGGCGTTGAAGGGTTCTCAGAAATTGTTTGTCTCTCTGAACATCTGTTATCCAAAGCAGTTGATGGTGCAACAGGAGTATGATTAGAAGCTGATTGATTTGATGGATTTTGTTGTTTGTGGAATGGTTCAATGTTAGCAAACATTGACATGAGCTATTCCTCGTCCAATCTGTCAAAGTCTTGGGATCCTTTGGATGGTATGGATGCTGCACTTCTGCAATCGAATTCATCTTCCTCTGCAATCTCCTCTATTGGAGAAGAAGTCACAGGAGTTTCAAGGAAAGAAAGCGAATCACTTGCATATCGTCTATGTTGGGGGCCCTTCTTTGTTGGATTTTCAGAGGGTGAGTCCAGCAGATCATTGATCCATGAAGGCTGGCCATGTGACAACAGATAGCCCACTGAGGGTGTGTGCTAATGTTTCAAACTATTGCCTTGGAATGGGAAATTAGGCCAACCCATATACATAATATTGTTATTATTGGAATCTGGACCAACAATCCCGAAAGAGGGGCTCTTGGGAGGGAGTTGTGGCAATTTTGACGACGGTGATGTGTACCCCCAATTTGCAGTAGAATTATTACCCACCCCATGGTGTGCCATTGGAAATCAATCCGCAATCGACTGTCACTCAATATTTCTGTGCATTACAAACAAGACACTGACAAATCCTGTATGATAAGTTTGCTTTCCAAACTGGAGTTTCGACCATCCTCTGCTAGTTAAATAGTTTTGGAGCTGTAATTGCGCGCCTGTATGAGGGATTTTCAGGTTGTTTGATCTGATAGCCAATACTCAAACTTGATGCATGAAATAATGGAACATTAATTATATTCCAGCTCAAGTATGTCATCATTGCATTCGTAGCCATTCTTTATTCTCCTGAATGTGTGGAACAAAGCCTCCTTCATTTTCCACGTGACCCAATGCCTTCAATCTGTCAAATGTTTCAAACAAACGTAGAGATTTCACCTACGCGATTTTTGGAACCTGAATCGTTGAGATATTGGCATCTTATGAAATTGACAGCTACGTTAAATTTTATTGTTGACCTGTGGCTTGCCACAACCAAATTTTGAAAGTGTCTACGTGGTATTTCTCAGCATGGACAGTTCGGCATGCTTATTCATTTGAATGAATCACCAGCCGTATTTCCTCAGATCTGCATATATTGCAAAAGCTTTCTCATACTGTTTATCAATGACATAGAAGTCAGCTAGCGCCTCTTTTAAAGTTGGAGTCACGAAACTCATGTTTAGCTGTTGTTCTATAGAAGATATTACAGTGGATGCACTGTATATAGATGATGGCCAACTGTGAATTGTGGATAAAAGTTTCTTGTGAAAAGATGAAATTGTGACTAGAGCTAGAAGAGCCATCTCATATGCAGTATCTCGGAGTTGAGGGTTGTTGGTGGGAATATAAGGAACTAAAATTGATAATTGTCGATGCCGAGAAAACTCAAACACCCATCTTTCCCACGCAGTGGCTGATCCATGCAATAATTTGGGCATAGAGCTACTGCTTGTGCATATTTCCCTATTGAAATTAAGAGATCAAGGTATGACAACCCTACCTCATCAAGAAGTTCAATTGGGGCTTGTACTTCTCAATTGCATATAATGCTTTTTCATGCTGGTTATGTTGAAGAAGTCATGCTATATGGTCATCTGCATTCCGAGGCTTCACAATGATTACATCTCTAGGAGAAACAATATAGTATAGCGGTTCATCTCCAGCAATCCACTACGTTCCTGCACTACCATGATGGTATGCCTTTACCAACTTCCTTTTCTCCATCATCCTTGTCAGGTATATAAGCTAGAATAAGTAGAGTATCTCCATAGGGTGCAAGTCCAGAAATAAAATAACCAGTCTGAAATGAAACCACAATATCCACTTGTTTTGCACTGGTAGAGGATGAATAGTTCCTATCTTTTGTATATGTTCCTCCAGAGGATTTGTGTTGGATAGCTGCAATTTTCACAGAGGTTCCCCAACCAATGACCAAAACCTTGTCATCCTGCCACACAAGATGAGGGTGTAAGAGATCTGCAGGTGGACTTGCACGCAGATGCTCAATATATGTAATTTGATGATGATTTGCAGCGTCATAAACTTGCACGCTTGCATCATTCTCCCAAGCTAAAAGACTAGTCCTCCACTTCACTACATGAATAGGACCTTCTCCAGAGTGCAGTACCTGTTTACGATTCCCAAACCATCCTTTTGTGTTGAGCAATAGTTGACCACCAAGACCCCCGGCTGCAAATCTCCTCGATGACTTCCTTGCATAGTCTGGATCAAGAGAAACAACTTTCATAGGACGATGGTATTCAAATTTTTCCCTTTCATCTATAAATAAACTGTTTATATATCCATCATCTGAGAAGCTCCCAATATATTCACCTTCTACATCAAAGCTCAGGTCATTTACTTTGGCACTGTGAGCTGCAAATTCTTTAACCTATAACGAGTCTTGAGCCAATAGGTAATCATAAAACCAGGATTTCGACCATCGCTTGCCACTTGAATGAATATGGAGTTGTAATTTTTGGATGAAGAAACTCCCTTTCAGTATGAGGGGGAAGCTTCACCGCATTTGCCAAATTCTTCTCATGCATCCCTACAACTTATTCAAACTATAATAAAATGTTGAACACAAGTTCCTGCTGCAAACTACTAGACTGAAAAGGATCTCATGCTCGATGATGAGCTTATTTTCTATCTTTTCCTACTCTAACCAACTGTACTGGCTCTTATTAAGTGAAGTCATGCTTCCAATGAAGCCATGTCAGGAAATGATTTATTGACATCGTGCTAGATCTTGACTTGAAAAATATTATAAACCATAGCATACAGAAATGGGGTTTGAAAGGACAATAGAACCAACCTTCCTTCAAAAATAGATTGACATATTTTCTACTCAAAGACTCGCAATAATCATCAAAAGGATCAACGAAGCTGTAAAGAAAAACCTCTTCCTGTTGTTTGAGCTGAAAATAAAAAAATCTCTAGGTATTATCTTTCCCATGAAGGCTGGCACTTTCAGCTATCTGTAAATTTGAAAATGGTTGTAGACTGATTTCTATACTAATCATGGATCATTTGATATCTGTTGCAGATTCCAGATCAAGAATGATGGGTATCGATGGTAAAGGCAAGAACAACTTCTTCTAAATTTCTTGGGATACTAAATTCATATCAGCAACTTCTTTATCAAAATCTGAAGCCTCCTTAATCCCATAGTCAAAACTATAAGAGACATTTGAATCAATGACAAATGTGTCTACAATATGACTATCACCAACATCTTCACAATCAGAAGAAATACTAACTGAATGCTGGATGTGGAATGCATATTCTTTACAACAGTTATAAAAAATAAGATCAACTGAGTAAAACTTCTCGTAATATGAATTGAAAGCCACATGAAAATCCTTCAGAGAATGGATACTAACATTAGGAAGAGATTGACACCATTCACGATCATTTTCTTCTAAAGAAAATTTGAACAGCTTGATCAAGACATCTTCGTGAACAAAACCATGTTCAAGCATGCACTTATGAAAATTGAATAAGTGCTTACCGGGATGATCATTCTTGCCTCCTCTGAATCTTGGAAGACAATCATCCTATTCAAATATAGTCGGTACTGGATGTGGAAAACTGGCGATATCTGAAAAATCACAGAAATCATACCTCTTAACTAAGATCTTTTCCATTTCATACCAATGGAGTCGCCAACAGATTTCAGAACAATGGAGTCACCACTGAATTCGTCCTTCATGGAGTCGCCAGATAGATGATTACAACCAATGTAGTGTCCAACCTTTGTCTATCATCAAAGATCAGATATATGTCATCTCCCAGGGAAGCTGAGCTTCAATCTCCTCTCCTCGACAACGGCGCCAATTTGTTATAACTCCAGGAAACTCTCCTAGGCTGTAAGTCAGAGATGCCTGGTAACTTAATCTTTTGGTAACTATTTTCTCAAATAAAAGTGTGGGTTTGGAACAAGTCGGAGCACTGGATCATTTCTCGCTCAAATCATGCATAAACACATCAAGATGGACAAGGCTTTCAACCACAAATGTTCAGAGAGTTTACAAATAAAGGGATGGATGAAGAAATGACTATTATATCAGTAGAATCACATATAAACAAATATGAATGGCCGATTACAATAATCATAGGAATACTTGCAAAATTAAACTTATGATGCAGTGATAAGATGACAGTTATCTGGCATAGACAAGCATAACAACATGAATATAATATCCAGGTGCAAGTACAGAATAGACAAGAAGATGAAATCTGAACAAATTATGGCAAAAGAAGCTTGTATTACTCCATATGAAAATGAGAAGTTTTGAGTTACATAATATGAAAAAGTCTC